>JBBELK010001347.1:0-186514 GCA_037783545.1 Henricia sp. BOLD:AAB3569 | reverse complement strand
TGGTCGCTGCAGGCTGAGGTTGACCACGGTTTGGCTAATGAAGGCTGGCTGGGACCTGAAGGGCTTGGTATTGTAATACGGACGTTGGGATATAGATCAGTTCTATTGTCCAGCTCAGGACGGACTCGGGCGCGTGGGTACGAGTGATTCTGTGAAATGTCCTGATCTGTTTACGGCCGGCGGTTCAAGTGGTCCCAAGGCGTGGTTACTAAATGACTTGGTGAGGGCTTGGATCCTGGAAAAGTGGCGGATAGTGTCAGAAGCATGGGCTAATCTTTCTTTTTTTTTAGGGCAGCTCGGTTGTGACCGGGTGGCTAGAGATCTGGAGTCGTCGGAGGGTTAGGCTGGGAACTCGCAGTATGTGGTCTGACTTGTGGTTCCGGTCCGGATAGGTTACCCAAAATCAACACATACATAAAAATTCGCACTCCATTACCAAAGGTGGCTAAAATTACCGATCTTTAACCAGTTCCTAACGGACGGAAATAACCCCCTGAAATCCATCGTATTCCCTTTATTTTAATGAGGCTAGATCCGTCACTGGGAATAATTCTTTCTAATTTGTGGAATTTGGTTCATTAGCTTGTTTGTGAATCAAGTGTTAAACTTGTTGGCGCGCATTACTCTAATTAATACCAATAAATTGGCTAAATAAGTTGTCCTTACGCACTTGATACACGTGATATGCTGTTCTTAGGTTACAAATTATTTATCAGCAAATCGGAAACAGTTAGTTGCGCGTAGGCTGGTTTGGTCGGAGGGGGGGAGGGGGATTTTCATGAAAGCGGAACTTCAACTCCTGACAAGCCCACTCAGATCGTCTGGTTGGGTGATCGGTCCTGATGTATAGCTCAGCGGGGAAGGGGGAGGGGGCGCTGGTGCCCTCCTTTTATACACCGTAACCACCTCGACATTATTCTTCAATTTGGCATATGTATTAGGCAATCGTGTTTGACAACAGCACATATCTGTAACTTGCAGGTATCATGACCGGCTGGGGGATGGGGGGGGGGGGGGGGGGGGGGGGGGGGGGGGGGTGATTGGTGTGGGGATCAGGACCAGGAGAGGGAACCGGGTACCATGGCGCCTGGGTCATGCCGGTCCAGGAAGTGGCGGTCGGCAGTGCAGGGCGCCCGGGATGCAGTGCGCCGGTTTGCAGGGCGGGAATGGGATGGGAAGACGCAGGGGGCGGGGCTTACTGTTACACGTGACCCTGACCTTCATGATTTCCAGGCGTTCTTAAGCAGGGTTCGCACCACCAAACATTTTCTTAAGCGGGTGATTTTGCTTTTGTATGGTTATAGGAACACATTGGCACTTTGGTTTTATTGATGCACTCGTAATTATGATTAAGGTGTAATTAGTGCTAATTGAAGGCCTTCTTAATTAGACTTAGCACCACATATCTTGTTCTTAAATGGTTAATCAGTGATTGATTTGTCATAAACTTTTAATCCAAACACGCTAGAAAATTGCTCTTCGTATTTTGAAGATTGGTGACCTTTGACCTATTAACCTTTGACCCTTTCTTAAGTAGGGTTCGCACCACCAGAAATTTTCTTAAGTGGCATTTTTGTGTTCAGCCGTGTGTAGGGTGCACATAGACATACGTTTTGTCTTTGCACTCAGAATTATGATTAAACGTCTAATTAGTGCTAATTAACCGCTTTCTTAAGTGGCTAACGCACCAAATCTATCTTTCTTAAGTAACGAATTCTCAATCAGTGTAGGTTGGCCTTACGATACGTGCTAAAATTGGGTTTGCACTCTCAATTATGATGAAACCGAATTTTTTGGTGACTTGAGGGGGCTGCCCCCTCCCAACGCACCACCCGGGACACTTAAGAAAGCCCGTTTTGAAGATGTCCCAGCTACTTCTACCAATCCCACACTTCAAACCTTTTGCACTCAAAATTATGATGAAATCCTGCTGGGCTCCCGGACTACTAGGAGAAAACTCAGATTTTGTTTAAATTGTCATATTGGCTATAGCTTTTGTACAAGGACGACTTGACCTGGGGACGACTTCGACCTAGGTGTTAATTGAAGGGGGCGAGTTGACCCGGGGACGAGTTGACTCGTCCCCGAGTTGACTCGGGGACGAGTTGTCCCGTTTAGCGTACATGTACGTACTACCATGGAGGTAGGTACTACGTAACGTGTGTTTTTTTTGCCACACGAAAAGCATTGTTAGTGAGTTTATAACTTGAAAAATGGTTAATCAATAAATTTAGGTGGAGTTACTCTATATAACTTTGACTGATAATGTTTCTTGTATTTTGTTTTCCTGGTACGAATAATAACTTTCGCTTTTTTCGTGAATGCTACCTATATTTATATGGACGATTCCAGAAGCTCGCCGCCGCCGCTGGTTGGTTACAATTTATGAATAAATCATCACCTCCGTTGCTGTTGAATTATTCAGCACAGAGGTCACAACAACGAGATGGTAAAGGCGTTCGGGGCGAACAGTCTGCAGTATGAATGTTAGTCTTTCCTCAAGCGCTAGCTAAACAGTGCACAAAACAAACCTCGCCACGGACGCCTTGACTAAAGGCTAATACCGGTACTGATATTTGCCATACAAGTATCATTAAAAATGCCTTCAAAATATGTTTTTATGAATTGTACTTTAAGTAATCACTCTTTGAAATAGAGAGCATTTAAAGAATATTTCCTGAATTTACAAACTACAACATTTTACAAGATGTCAGATGTAACGGGGACAGAAAAATTGGACCCCAAATTTATAGAATGACCCATATGTTAATATAATTTTTAGGTGACGATGGAGGTTTGAATGATGTTTAGGATGCTGTAGATGGTGTATGGTCCGCAACATAAAAATATGTTCTCTTTATCAGAAAAAAAACTGATGGCCTGGAGTTGATCGCAGGGGATGAGGAGATTCATAGGAGAGTGCAAGAAGACTTCAATGAAGCAGAAGAAGAGGACGTGCCATCCTTCACACAGAGCAGGCTCCATAAAGTTGCACCTTCAGTCAAGGAAGCTGAATCTACACAGCTTTACATCATAACTGAAGGCTGAGGGATTTGGCACTGGAGGCAAGGTCCCACTGTCAGTCTTGCCAACAGCCAAATGACATCAACATAGCCAAGTCAGGAACGTCTGCACACATAACATGGGTTGGTAATTGTTCCATTTCACTTGTTTTGTACTTTGTATTAAAAGGGTTTCTGCTTTTATTACATGTGGCTGATTTTCAATGGGTCTTTCACACTGTCAATTCGGGTCCATTTACAAAAAAAGCAATATTTTGTATATTCTCAAGAAAATAGCAATTCAACTTTTTCTCTGCAAACGGTGTTTAAATAATATCGGCTTCCTAAAGAGACTTCAACCTCGGGTATTCGTTTTCAAATCAGATCTGATGTGTGTGTGCAGTAAATGAACACACCAATGTCGACCGATCTGTCACTAAAATGCCCTCTCGGACAGAAATGCTTGGTGGTGCTCTTATTGTTAAACGCCTGAATTGTGTATTTTTAGTGTACATTTCTGTTAGTTAAAAAGCTCATCAAATGACCCAAAGTTTTACATGATTGAACATAACGTGTGTGTGAGAAAAGCCAATCCGTTCATAAGTCATTTCAATGCCTTATCATTTTCTGTGGCTGCGCCTTGTCTTTAGAACAAATAGCCATGACACATCACCCTCGATACCTAATTTTAAACATGCACTTAAAAACTTATCTCATGTCTAAAACATGTTCCTGAATGTCAACTGCTATGCATCAGTACCTTGATCACTTTCTAGTGGATATCATACGTGAGCTATGTAAACTAAATATCATTGCATCAGGATGCTTTCTGCAAATTGCTTTAATCAAAGCATTTTCTTTTTCAAAAATGTTCCGAGGGACACACAACATATTTTTGCTGCCAAGAGACCATTCAAAGAAGTCATGTAGCAGATATAAAGCTGGGAGCAGCACTATTGTTTGAACTTGCGTTGCTGAAGCGCGAGCTGCATATGCGAGTCAACAGAGGGCGCGCTTTCACGTTCCCGTTTACTGATCGCCGTAGCAACTGTCGCCGTCTTGTGACCTAAATAGCTGCCAGTTTGAGCACTTTATTGTTGAGTATTGTTATTAATAACTGGGTAAGCTTTACAATTAATCAACCGTTGTTCATTTAAGAGTGTGCTGTTTCAATGGTACCCCTTTTTTCTGTCACAGAGATAGAGTAAATCTGGTGATCTGCTTTATCGATTACCATGCGGGAAGGAAATAAAGAGGGGGCGTGGTTATGTGGTGCATAGACTTTATCGTGGGATGTACGTACAGCATATATCGTTTATAGGACAGCGTACCCTGCAATTTTATCTTGTTATTTGTCACTTTGGTTAAAGTTGGGACCTATTGGAGAAATGTACATGGTTTGGAGAGTATAATGCATAATTACTGAGGCATTTCAATTTACTCCTTTGTCATTGTTTACAGTATATAATCGAGAAAACTGTACTCTTCAAAACCGGAAAGTTGAGAATTCTGTCTCTCTGAGGATTGACTGAAACTTGAGGATAACAGGAAACAAGCAAATTAAGTTGAGACCCTTTTGAATGTGTCAGTGTCTTCCTCAATCTCCGTGCCGGAAGTTCAGATCGTGTTTTATCGACCAGAAGTAACAACCTTCATTACCAGTATAGTGCCACCAATTAGTCATCAATCCATCCCCGCGCAGGCGCCTAACCGGGCTTGCTGGAACACTCAATACCCAAATTAAACCCCAACCAGTCACCGCTACCGTTGTAGTAACGTTGTTTCTACACATAATTGGTCCTTCGAGCCGGATAATTTGGCACGTGGGTGTTCCCGTCATGTCATTGGTGACAACAATCGGACAAACCATGGCAGCATCCACATTGGTTTATACTACAAGTGTGTTGACAGCTACTACCGTCCCGTCCTGGGGACCAGTTAGTAGTCCTCGTCCCTATCGCATTAAAGTCCTACCAGCTCACCTTCAAGAACATGAGGTGAATTTGCTCCCCAGCCTACGACACGCGGCCATGACCTTTGACCCTTTGCGACCTATGGATAGAAGAAAAACACCATCGTTCTGTAGTGCAGGATCACAGCGGTCAAGCATTATTCGACAGCTGGCAGAACAGGAAAAGAAGAAGAAACTGCTTCAATTACAACTGATTGAACTTGAAGCCGAGAAACTGAAAACAGAACTGCATCTCATTCAAGAGGACGAAGTAGCAGAAAGTGAATCTGCATATAACCAAACTGCTGCATGGGTAGATAGTACATGGCAATCACAAATGCCATATAATAATGCCCATGTTGTAAATAGTACTCAGGTTGTAGCAAGTGGTATTGTAAGTAATCCCCAAACTGGTTTTAATGTAGCATCACAGGTTGAGCACAGTATTGCCACGCCTAAGCTGCAGACAGCCGGGTACACGCTAGCACACCAACCTGCGCACGCAATGCCGGCTTCGTGTTTGCCGTATTCAGCAGCAGCGAGCAGTGACATAGCAGCGAACACGGTTGCCCCCTCAAAACCGGTCTTGATTGTACCGAAACCAGTTATCAACTCAAGTTCTGTTGTAATGACTCCTTATTCACCTTCCTTTGTTCAAGCAGGTGTTAATATCCAAGCTCCATTTCTTCCTCAGCCTATTGCAGCTGTAACACAAGTCGGTGTCATGCCCTCCGTACCTACTGCAGATCATGCTCAGAGGGGAAAACACAATAAGAGACAGCCGGCATCAGACGAAACCCACTCACGGCAATACAATCCTGAGAATTTATCGGATGAGTATGATGGGAGTGGTTCGAGTGATTCTGGCGCTCCCTCTGAGGATGGTTCTGATGGTAGTGGTGGTAGGGAAAATGGGCGAAAGAAAGCCGTGAAACAGAAGCGGTGCAAACCCAGCAAAAAGGTAAGTCAGTCTCCAGTAATGATTGGCTTTGGTTATGGTATGTTAAGGGACAGTTTACCGGAACTAGACATTCCAAAGTTTGATAACGAATACGATGTCAAGCAGTACGTACCTTTCCGGTCACTATGGGATAGTGTCATTGAAAGGCCCCAGTACCAGCTACAACCAGCAACTAAGTTCGCACACCTACGAGGTCACCTTGGCGGACGGCCACTCAAGATGGCAGACAGAAACCTTGTTCTGGGAGATGATGCATATGAGACAACAATGAAGCAGTTCACTAAGGTGTTTGGTGAACCAGCACGTGTTGTTCAGGACCTGATCACACAGCTTGAATCCCGTCCGACTCTTGCCTACAATGACTGGGCAGGGCTCCGAGACTACTCTGATGAGTTGGTAACGATGGTCAACACAGCCCGGAAACTAGGGTTTGAGGCCGAACTGAAGCATCATAGGTATGCTGTTGAGTTAGCCAACAAGCTACCAGAGAGACTCCATAACGAGTTCCTGTCAAAAATGTGGGAAAGGACCAAGGTGCTAAATACACAGTGCAACACCTCAGTCAATGGTTGGAACGCAAAACTTGCCCAGCTGGACTTATCCTACTGGAGAAAGCGAATCGCCTCAAAGGTCGTGATGCTACTGTCTCCAAGGAACGTGGCTATGACCGGAAGCCCCATGCCAAGAGGGAGCAATATTCGGTAAAAACATACGTGGCCAAGGCTTCTGCACCTGAAGTGATACGGGAGGCCGGCATACTGATGTCCTCATCTTCTGGGAAAGTCAGTAAGGAGGTGATGACTAGTGCGGCATCCAACGGGGCGGCCAGGAAGTATACTTGTTTGTACTGCTTAGTTGGCGAATCTGGTCATTTTCTGGAGACCTGTGATAAGTTCCTTAAGTTGAAGGAGGAACAGAAGTCGAAGTGGTTGTAAGAGAACAACCGGTGCCGCAAGTGCGCTAAGAAACACGGCAAGGAGTGTCAGTTTCCCAAGAAGTGCCAGACGTGTCACGATGATCACCGAACCAGTCTGCACGACTTACATGTGGTGACCGAAATCACCAGTGAGGCAAAGGGTGCGGCACTCTGCACCGGAGTTACCACCGGTGGCATGAATTTTGACTATGAACGAGATGTCCTGATCAAGGTCGTCCCATTGACTGTGTATGGACCAGGTGGACAGATTGACGGCTTCGGGGTACTAGACGAATGTGCGGAGAGATCTATGGTTATGCCCTGGGTGGTTGAGACCCTCGAAATCCCTGGACGTGATGAGGTTCTGCGAGTAGAGACCGTAATGGGCAACAAGGATTGGGCAGGTAAATGTGTCAATCTAGCCGTCTCGCCTCGGGGAGATCCTAGTCATATGTTTGACGTAGTTTGTGCATTTACTGCCAGCAATTTCCAGCTGACGGAATATAGTGTCTCAGCAGAAAAACTCCAGAAACGGTGGCCACATCTGAGTAACTTGCCGCTTTTCTCAGCGAACAGGGTAAAGCCACTGTTGTTGATAGGTGGTGATCACATTGAACTTACGTTGTCCTCTGAGGTGAGAACCGGTCCCAAGGTAAGGACACCGATAGCCGTGAACACAGTCTTTGGTTGGACTGTACAGGGACGACAGGGACTCCAGCATTCAGGCAACTCCTATGACAGTAAGCAGATCCTCTTCACAATGTGTCAACAGCCGGAACTTCAACTTCAACGCATGATGGACCAGTTCATGTCTATCGACAAGTCGCCCCATGTAAATCCAAAGGAGGTTACCCGCTCCAAGAACGATTTACTGGCCATCAAGACGTTAGAAGAGATCACTGTGCCGGAAAATGTCAATGGAGTGCAGCGATACCACACACCACTGCTGGTCAAACCAGGAGGGAATCTGCCATACGGTACTCCATATTCGGTCCGACCATTGGCCCGCTCACATCGCAGAAAGATGTTGGCAAACCCCGAAATGGCAGCGTATTGCCAAACCTACGTGCAGAAGCTACTGGCCCAGGGTCATGTCCGAAATCTCGGTCCACCGGAAACGATGAGCCTTGAAGAACAGCAAGGATGGTACATCCCCTATCATGTTGTCTTCAGCGGTGGCAAGTACCGGTTGGTATTCAACTGCAGTTTCAACTGTGGGAACGAGAGTCTGAACAACGAGTTATTGGCAGGTCCGACACTTGGACCCTCCTTGCTAGAAGTGCTGCTCCGCTTCAGACAGAGTCGTGTGGCCATCTCGGGAGATATAACGGCTATGTTCCACCAGGTCAGGTTGTTACCAGCAGACCGCCGAGTTTTCAGATTTCTGTGGTGGGACAATGACAAGGACACCTGGGTGATCATGGAGTGGATGGTACTTCCCTTTGGAGCAGCATGCAGTCCCTGTTGTGGAGTGTATGCACTTCAACGGCATGCAAGGGACTCTAAAGATCCCTACCCTCTGGTCCAACACACCATCGAGCAGGAGACTTACGTCGACAACCAACTCGCTAGTCGGGTGACAGCGTCCAGGAGGCTAGGGACTTGGTCGACACTACACGGGAATGTCTCAAGGAAGCCGGATTCCAGATGGTTAAATATGCAAGTACCCATCCAGAGGTGGTACAGCATCTACCCGAGGACGTCCGTTCTGACCGTCACATCAGATCACTTGCCAGGGACCAGCCAGGAGATCCCGAACCAGCCCTTGGCTTACACTGGGATTGTAAGGCTGATATTTTGTACCACCCAGCAAAACTCCCTGAACAACAAAAGCTCACAAAACGCACTGCTCTGAGGACATTAGCTAGTCAATTCGAGCCATTAGGGGATATCGCTCCGTTTACAGCTCGTGCTAAGCTGATCGTCCAGGATCTGTGGATGTCTGGCCTTGACTGGGATGAAGAGGTGATAGATCCGGGAATACTTAAACGCTGGCATGATTGGTGCTCAGAGTTGAAGCAAATTCCTTCGGTGCAACTCGGACGTTGTTACACCCCATCTCACTTGACCGTCACCAGAGAATTGCATGTGTTTTGTGACGCATCGGAGCGTCTTTACGGTGCTGTGGCTTACTTCCGAATGACAGACATCCAAGGAGACATCCGTCTTAGCTTCGTTTTAGCTAAATGTAGGGTAGCACCGAAGCGCCAGCTGAGTATTCCCCGTCTGGAGCTTATGGCTGCTTTACTGGGTGCACAACTTGCTCAGGTTGTTCGTCAGGCTGTCTCGTTTGATGTCAAGAGCACGACGATGTGGTCCGATGCAACTACCGTACTAACTTGGATCCGTTCTGAATCTTGCAGATTCAAGGTTTTTGTAGGAACCCGTATTGCCGAAATACAGGGTCTGACTGAGGGTGATGAGTGGCGGTATGTGCCATCCAAAGACAACCCTGCCGACGACATCACTCGTGGTTTGAGTGTCTTCGACCTTGGAAAGGGTTCGCGCTGGAGCGAGGGTCCTGCTTGGCTTCTCGACCAACCAGATGAATTTCACCCCGAGGGTGTTCCCGAACCTACCCTGTTGGAACCAGAAATTGAGCACAACGTTGAGCTCAAAAGGTCCGTGTTTTGTGGCATAACAGCTGCCGAGCCAGAAGTTGACCTGGATCTGAGTGTCTTTCGCACTTGGTCGGATCTGGTTAGTGCCCAGGGCAAAAATATGTATCCGGAAGGTCAAGTTAATGGTGAACTCGGCCCAGACCAGCAGCTTGCTGTCGAGAATCTGTTGCTGAGGCATGCGCAGCAAGAATATTTCAAGGAGGAATTGGACGCCCTCAAGAACCACAGGTCAATAACTCGTTCGAGTCGCCTTCTTGAACTAGCTCCCGAGCATGATACGTCCACCGATCTCATCAGAGTGGGGGGACGTCTGCGAAAGATGCCTGAGGAGGATCATTTAAGCTTAGAGCCCCACCCCATCGTTCTGGATCCACACCATCCCATTACTAAACTCCTTATCAAGGAGGCCGATGAGTACTCACACCAAGCTGGAACTGACAGAGTGTTCGCCCATTTGCGTCGGCGTTATTGGATCTTACGTGGGAGAAGTGCTGTCAAGGGCATTCTAAACAGCTGCTTTGAGTGCCGTCGTTGGCGTGGAAAGCCCCAGGTCCCCCGCATGGCAGATTTACCGAAGGCCCGTCTCAGACTACATAAGCCGCCCTTTTACTCCAAAGGGATGGACTGCTTTGGCCCGATGATTGTCAAGATAGGACGTCGCACAGAGAAGCGTTGGGGCCTCTTGTTCAAGTGCACCACCACTCGTGCAGTCCATTTGGAGTTAATTTCAAGTATGGATGCCGATCATTTTCTGATGGCATATCGGCGGTTTGCATCTCGTCGCGGAGTACCCTACGAGCTATTGAGTGACTGCGGCACAAATTTTAAGGGTGCAGATACCGAAATTCGAGATGCACTCAAGCAGATGGAACCTAGTTTGGTCCAGAAGTTAGCTGACCATCGGGTGAGGTTCAGGTACAACCCCCCAAATGCCCCTCATTTTGGTGGGGTTTGGGAAAGAGAGGTAAGGTCAGTGAAAGGTGCACTAAGAGCAGTACTCCAAGACCGCACGGTTTCGGAACCTGTCCTACATACGGTCCTGGTAGAGGTTGAAGGGATTATGAATTCGAAACCCCTAGGTTACGCTTCTACCGATATGGCACACCCTGATCCTGTGACTCCAAACATGCTACTCATGGGGCGGCGGGAGCCTGCGCTGCCAATGGTCTTGTATGATGAAGGTGAGTTGCGAGGTCGCCGGAGCTGGAGGCATAGTCAGGTCCTTGCAGACCAATTTTGGCGTGGATTCATACGTTCGTATGAGAAATGGCAAGGAGAGGTTCCAAACCTTGCTATAGGAGTTGTTGTCTTGATTGTAGACCCCCAGTTGACCAGATCCCAGTGGCCTGTTGGCAAGGTGTCTGAGCTGCTCCCAAGTAGCGACGAGCGAGTCAGAGCAGTCCGGGTTCAGGTAGGTAGCCGCACGTATGAGCGACCAGTGGCACGCCTGGTGAAGTTGGCAAAGTACGATGGGGATGCTGCTAATGAGGACGGGTAAGGTTCGTTCCGCCCCAGCACTTTCATGACCGAAAGAGGTCATCACCCTTCATGCCTTTGTCCCAGATCGGACACTTTGTTCTGACAGTGTTTGCTCAAGTTGAGCACAGTTGTATTGTTGTTCAAGCCTTTGGGTTATTGTTGTTTTCGCAAATTTTATAAAAATTTGGGGGCGGCCGTGTTTGAACTTGCGTTGCTGAAGTGCGAGCTGCATATGCGAGTCAACAGAGGGCGCGCTTTCACGTTCCCGTTTACTGATCGCCGTAGCAACTGTCGCCGTCTTGTGACCTAAATAGCTGCCAGTTTGGGCACTTTATTGTTGATTATTGTTATTAATAACTGGGTAAGCTTTACAATTAATCAACCGTTGTTCATTTAAGAGTGTGCTGTTTCAATGGTACCCCTTTTTTCTGTCACAGAGATAGAGTAAATCTGGTATTTGAATCTGCTTTATCGATTACCATGCGGGAAGGAAATGAAGAGGGGCGTGGTTATGTGGTGCATAGACTTTATCGTGGGATGTACGTACAGCATATATCGTTTATAGGACAGCGTACCCTGCAATTTTATCCTGTTATTTGTCACTTTGGTTAAAGTTGGGACCTATTGGAGAAATGTACATGGTTTGGAGAGTATAATGCATAATTACTGAGGCATTTCAATTTACTCCTTTGTCATTGTTTACAGTATATAATCGAGAAAATTGTACTCTTCGAAACCGGAAAGTTGAGAATTCTGTCTCTCTGAGGATTGACTGAAACTTGAGGATAACAGGAAACAAGCAAATCAAGTTGAGACCCATTTGAATGTGTCAGTGTCTTCCTCAATCTCCGTGCCGGAAGTTCAGATCGTGTTTTATCGACCAGAAGTAACAACCTTCATTACCAGTACAGTGCCACCAATTAGTCATAAATCCATCCCCGCGCAGGCGCCTAACCGGGCTTGCTGGAACACTCAATACCCAAATTAAACCCCAGCCAGTCACCGCTACCGTTGTAGTAACGTTGTTTCTACAACTATGTATGGCAACAATTACAGGAAGGTGGCCCTCATGTTTACGTCATGAACTTGAACATGTTCCATCCAAACACTTTCCACAGCTACCAATTGAAATTTGTCTTTCCTGCGATTGATGACATGGCATCCGGCGTCTTTCAGCAATCAAGGAACAAATGCCTTGGCAAGAAAGTTGTGGTTCTTGGTAAGTTATGTTGTAAGTGCCATATTAACTATTCATAATCAATGCATTCAATGTACACTAAAACTATAGTGGCTACCCAAGGGACGAACAACATCTGGCCAGAATAAACAGGTGGCCCTTACACAGAGGTTAAGAGGGCACATGCATGGAGAAACAATAATTTTATAACATACAGCTACACTGTACAAGTAATACATTAAATATGAAGTTTATATCTTTCAAGTTTTTATCAACTTTTTAGGCTTCTCATAAGATTTCCACAGAACCTGGGTTTAGATTTTATGCAAGTTGCCCATTACAAGGCCCGATGGCCACTCGAGGTAAGGGCTACCAAAGACAATTACGGAGAAACCAGCTCTTCACACCGAAACAAGATCAGAATTACGAGTCTCTTTACCATACAAGTGGGGCTGGGAGGGGTAACTAGTCCGAAGCGAGACAACCAAGTTGCCTCTGCCCCTATTATGAGCAAGCATGGTAAAGTGCCTTGCTCAAGTGCCACAACCTGTCACGGCCAGGATTCGAACCCATATTCTAGTAGTGGCACATGAGGCAATTTACTGTATGTGGCCAGATTATCCAGGTTCAACTGCTATAGAATTGTATACCAAAAAAATATATTGCCCTGGCCCATTGACCATGTTAGAGAGGGCCCTAATATAAAGGTTCCACCTTCAGATGTTTGTGTACACTTTGGAAAGGTGGCCTTTAATAACAGGTTTCACTCTTGCCAATTATTTACATTATTGATTGTTGTCTTATTTTTATACACATCTGTGCAGGTGATGGGCGAAATGATAGCCCAGGGCATTCTGCTCAGTACTTGACATATGCATTCATGGACAATGCCACAAAGGAGATACTTCACATGGAGTTCATGGACAAGAGGGAGACTAAGCTTTTCAGCAACAACATGGAGCCAAAAGCACTACAAAAAGGGTTGGAATTTCCCCAAAACATGCGCGTCTCGTATACAAATGCACAGAAAAAGGGGTCAAATGCCCCTCATTTTGGTGGGGTTTGGGAAAGAGAGGTAAGGTCAGTGAAAGGTGCACTAAGAGCAGTACTCCAAGACCGCACGGTTTCGGAACCTGTCCTACATACGGTCCTGGTAGAGGTTGAAGGGATTATGAATTCGAAACCCCTAGGTTACGCTTCTACCGATATGGCACACCCTGATCCTGTGACTCCAAACATGCTACTCATGGGGCGGCGGGAGCCTGCGCTGCCAATGGTCTTGTATGATGAAGGTGAGTTGCGAGGTCGCCGGAGCTGGAGGCATAGTCAGGTCCTTGCAGACCAATTTTGGCGTGGATTCATACGTTCGTATGAGAAATGGCAAGGAGAGGTTCCAAACCTTGCTATAGGAGTTGTTGTCTTGATTGTAGACCCCCAGTTGACCAGATCCCAGTGGCCTGTTGGCAAGGTGTCTGAGCTGCTCCCAAGTAGCGACGAGCGAGTCAGAGCAGTCCGGGTTCAGGTAGGTAGCCGCACGTATGAGCGACCAGTGGCACGCCTGGTGAAGTTGGCAAAGTACGATGGGGATGCTGCTAATGAGGACGGGTAAGGTTCGTTCCGCCCCAGCACTTTCATGACCGAAAGAGGTCATCACCCTTCATGCCTTTGTCCCAGATCGGACACTTTGTTCTGACAGTGTTTGCTCAAGTTGAGCACAGTTGTATTGTTGTTCAAGCCTTTGGGTTATTGTTGTTTTCGCAAATTTTATAAAAATTTGGGGGCGGCCGTGTTTGAACTTGCGTTGCTGAAGTGCGAGCTGCATATGCGAGTCAACAGAGGGCGCGCTTTCACGTTCCCGTTTACTGATCGCCGTAGCAACTGTCGCCGTCTTGTGACCTAAATAGCTGCCAGTTTGGGCACTTTATTGTTGATTATTGTTATTAATAACTGGGTAAGCTTTACAATTAATCAACCGTTGTTCATTTAAGAGTGTGCTGTTTCAATGGTACCCCTTTTTTCTGTCACAGAGATAGAGTAAATCTGGTATTTGAATCTGCTTTATCGATTACCATGCGGGAAGGAAATGAAGAGGGGCGTGGTTATGTGGTGCATAGACTTTATCGTGGGATGTACGTACAGCATATATCGTTTATAGGACAGCGTACCCTGCAATTTTATCCTGTTATTTGTCACTTTGGTTAAAGTTGGGACCTATTGGAGAAATGTACATGGTTTGGAGAGTATAATGCATAATTACTGAGGCATTTCAATTTACTCCTTTGTCATTGTTTACAGTATATAATCGAGAAAATTGTACTCTTCGAAACCGGAAAGTTGAGAATTCTGTCTCTCTGAGGATTGACTGAAACTTGAGGATAACAGGAAACAAGCAAATCAAGTTGAGACCCATTTGAATGTGTCAGTGTCTTCCTCAATCTCCGTGCCGGAAGTTCAGATCGTGTTTTATCGACCAGAAGTAACAACCTTCATTACCAGTACAGTGCCACCAATTAGTCATAAATCCATCCCCGCGCAGGCGCCTAACCGGGCTTGCTGGAACACTCAATACCCAAATTAAACCCCAGCCAGTCACCGCTACCGTTGTAGTAACGTTGTTTCTACAACTATGTATGGCAACAATTACAGGAAGGTGGCCCTCATGTTTACGTTCATGAACTTGAACATGTTCCATCCAAACACTTTCCACAGCTACCAATTGAAATTTGTCTTTCCTGCGATTGATGACATGGCATCCGGCGTCTTTCAGCAATCAAGGAACAAATGCCTTGGCAAGAAAGTTGTGGTTCTTGGTAAGTTATGTTGTAAGTGCCATATTAACTATTCATAATCAATGCATTCAATGTACACTAAAACTATAGTGGCTACCCAAGGGACGAACAACATCTGGCCAGAATAAACAGGTGGCCCTTACACAGAGGTTAAGAGGGCACATGCATGGAGAAACAATAATTTTATAACATACAGCTACACTGTACAAGTAATACATTAAATATGAAGTTTATATCTTTCAAGTTTTTATCAACTTTTTAGGCTTCTCATAAGATTTCCCACAGAACCTGGGTTTAGATTTTATGCAAGTTGCCCATTACAAGGCCCGATGGCCACTCGAGGTAAGGGCTACCAAAGACAATTACGGAGAAACCAGCTCTTCACACCGAAACAAGATCAGAATTACGAGTCTCTTTACCATACAAGTGGGGCTGGGAGGGGTAACTAGTCCGAAGCGAGACAACCAAGTTGCCTCTGCCCCTATTATGAGCAAGCATGGTAAAGTGCCTTGCTCAAGTGCCACAACCTGTCACGGCCAGGATTCGAACCCATATTCTAGTAGTGGCACATGAGGCAATTTACTGTATGTGGCCAGATTATCCAGGTTCAACTGCTATAGAATTGTATACCAAAAAAATATATTGCCCTGGCCCATTGACCATGTTAGAGAGGGCCCTAATATAAAGGTTCCACCTTCAGATGTTTGTGTACACTTTGGAAAGGTGGCCTTTAATAACAGGTTTCACTCTTGCCAATTATTTACATTATTGATTGTTGTCTTATTTTTATACACATCTGTGCAGGTGATGGGCGAAATGATAGCCCAGGGCATTCTGCTCAGTACTTGACATATGCATTCATGGACAATGCCACAAAGGAGATACTTCACATGGAGTTCATGGACAAGAGGGAGACTAAGCTTTTCAGCAACAACATGGAGCCAAAAGCACTACAAAAAGGGTTGGAATTTCCCCAAAACATGCGCGTCTCGTATACAAATGCACAGAAAAAGGGTCAAATGCCCCAGCCTGGGGCATGCAAAAAAGGGACTAAACCCTCACTTAGGGGGTGGGGCAGCACAGGGGGGGGGGGGGGGGGGTGGGGGGGGGGGGGGTGGGGGGGGGGGGGGGTGGGGGGGGGGGGGGGGGTGGGGGGGGGGGGGGGGTGGGGGGGGGGGGAAATAATTGATAGGTGCATTATAATGAGAGTGCATAACACGAAACGGCATGCACGTAAATCCTACGGCCGGATCAGAATGAATAGGGTTTTGCTTTTTCGAACTTTTTGTTTATAAATTATATAGCCTATTATTCATAGAAAATGTCATCACATTTTTGTCAAGGTGCAAGCAATAAGTTGCCAACAAAAATTTCTGTTACAAAATAATTATCTTGCCGCCCTATTTACGTTTTCAAAGCTGAAATGACTGAAAAGAAATATGTACATCTCACTGCAAACGGCATTTCCAATTTTCCTCGAATTATTGTGTCCCGTCACCTGATTGCGTTGTTTGTAATTTGTTCACATTAGGCTTAGGCCTACTTGGAATACATTTTCTTGCGTATTTGAACATTTTTGCAATCGATTTGTCAACCATATCAGTGGTCTGCATCTCCTTTTGTCAGCGGTGCACAGAGGTGTTTTGTACTTGTAGGCCTACTAGTACTACCCACGTACTAGCCTCCTACATACAGTACATGTACTGTATTTTGTGCAACTAAAAACGGTGCACAGAGTGTTTTGTATTGTACTGTATGTAGGCCCAGAAACGTACTGAGCCTCCTACACAGTACATGTACTGTTGTATTTTGTGCAACTAAAAAATGAAAATATTTGGTGATTGTATTACAATTTTGCGTGTTTATTTAAGAAATTAGCTAATGTGTACATGTACAGAGGCCTATTGATGTGAATTTCTCAGATTAATAACCACGCAATATTTCAGGACAATAACTAACGGCCCGATTTTTGACTGTTTTCTCAAAAGTCACCGTCAGAGAGATTACACTATGTATACTGCCTTTAATTCAAATAAACACAATTTAAGAAAAATAATTAAAGAATGTCTTTGGTCTGTCTCCTTTTGTCAGCGGTGCAGTAGTGTTTTGTGAAATTAATTAACCACTTTTGTGAACATTAAATGTCACAAAAATTGCCAATATCTACAAAACCCGGCCGAGTTTGAGTTTCACAAAAAGATGCGTTTTTTAACAAACCCGTCACTTTTTTTTCACAAAGGTTGTAAAAATTCACAACTTTTCAGTTGATAGCTGATTTTCCTCTTGTTTTCTCATATCCCATTGAACATTTGGAAAAACTACCATACACCACATCCAGTTTGAGACTTCATGCACTAAATCTGTGGAACATGGCATAAAGATTCAAAGGAAAACTTTACATTTTCACCCCTAAATTCAGGTTTCCTCACCATATTTACACTTTCTCAGTGGGGTGTTGTGTCATATTATGAAGGATTAGTGGCGAGGGTTGTATGGTATTTATACGGACAATTAAAAAAAAACTGTCCTGCATTTTCCTCTTTTTTGTAATGACACACATGTATACATCATGCATGGAGCTAAACGTATACATACATACGTACATCGCCTAAAAAACACGTACATTATGTACAACGAATATGTATACGGTTTACTGTGCATGCCATATTGACCTCGACTAGCGAGCGCGCGCGCGTACAGCTAGACGGTGTCAGATTACAACTACTTGATTTGGTTACATATTAAACGGATGTTGTATTAGTAAACTAAGTAAACGTGAAACAGTGCCTGCTTTATCCATGCAGCGATTTATTTTATCAGTTCGGACGCAAGAGGGCGCTAGTACAAAAACTCGCCGGGACTTTTGGTTCCACACAATTTCGGAAGAAAAACGGCACGGTTTTTTACTGTTTTCTCAAAAGTTGGACGAGGTATGGAGCTGGATTTTACTGAGGTTGGTTTTAATCATGCATATCTTCATTCACACAGGGAGACGACACTATATGACACTATTTGTAAGGGCTGCCTTACCAATGATGTATACTGCCTTTAACGAATCTGACATTGTTTTGTGGACATTGTGATTTTGAAGTAATGGTTCTGAAAAATTATTCCATTTAGGAAAGATACTATTTGTTTGCATCACTGTGCTGATATATTACCTATTAACTCTTTCAGTGCCAAGGCCGTACAAGTCTGATTTATCGTACGACTCTGAAAGTGCCAATGTCGTACATGTACGAATAGTACAATCTCCAAATTTTCTTCAAAAACGCTAACCGCCGTACATGTAATACCTAAACATATCGCTAGGGGGCGCGTTGATCTATCATCGAGGTACGATCGAGGTCGCAGTTCCTCGAGAGGGCGAAAAGTCTGAGCAGTTCTGAGCAGCCAAGATGGTGGCGCCCATAGTAAAATGCACTCGCTTCTCCGCGGAGGAAGTTTTTGATTTTTGTTCGGATTCGGATATTGAAAAACATTGGTATTTATCACTCAATAAAACAATACCATTGATTCTAGAATCTATAAAAGAACAATATACAACAAGTTTGGTGATTACAACTTATTTATTATTTTTACAGAATTTCAAAGAATTACTACAATCGCGAAAAGTCTGGCACTTTAGAGTTAAATGTTAAAAAAACGCTGGCACTGAAAGAGTTAAGCAAAATGCTCTCCAATACTTACCTTAACAAATGCGTGGCTTGTTTTTTCTTTCTCATGTCTCAGATGACTCTCTATCTGCATGAGAATGTTTTTAGAAAACGCCTTTATTTTACATCCGAAAAACGCCTTTATTTTACATTCAGCCAAAACAAAATGCTACAGACAACTAAATAAATTGTACATTTAAAAAGTTTGTTTGGTGAACAACATGCTTTGCAAATGATGCTGATGTATTATATAGCACACATATCAGGGCACTGTTAGCACCTGCCTACCCACATTCTTTGGGTGCCTATACCTGCAATTTGCAATTCAATGAGCTAAACCGCTTGGCAAAGATTCCTGTAAAATACAGGTTGGAAGTTGTTACATGATGACAGGTACTCAAAGAGGAAATAATAAAACATGGATGGAAGACAAATCATAATGATCCTCATCGGGATTCAAACCAGATACCTCTGAAACACCAGACAGATGCTCTACCAGCCGAGCTATAAGGCACAGTGGTATACTCCCTCAGGTTTCCCCAAAGACCTCTGACACACCGTGCAGATGCTCTACCAGCTGAGCTACGAGGCACAGTGGTATACTCCCTCAGGTTTTCCCCAAGACCTCTCTGACACACCAGGCATATGCTTTACCAGCTGTGCTATGAGGCACAGTGGTACCAGTATACTAGTATACCCCCTCAGGTTTTCACCAAGACCTCTTACACACCGGGCAGATGCTCTACCAGCTGAGCTACGAGGCACAGTGGTATACTCCCTCAGGTTTTTACCAAGACCTCTTACGCACCTGGCAGATGGTAGCTACAGTGGTGTACTTGCTCGAGTTTTCCCCCAAGAACCCAACTTTTCTCTCTTGTTACATGGATGAGTAGCTGAGCAAAGCGTGGAGAGGAAATGCAGTCTTTATGAGATCTTTAGTATGTTTTTGGTCTTTTTAGTTTATTTCTGTTGCATAAATATTTACTCACAGGTTGTGGGCAAATAGAAAACCGAACAGTCCTGGAGCTGTGGTCATCTGCCGAATTCTGATAACTCAACACATTGCAGTAGAGATCACTTGGACAGGATGCTGCGGCCTGCTGCTGCTGCTGTTGTTTCAGGTCAAATGTCACCGAGTTTGATGGAAGCTCTCTAATGTTCTCTGTGCTGATATTCTACAAATATCAGAAATGGCTGGAGATTTCTTTTTAATTCCAAAAGGCAATGCCACAAACAGTAATCTTGGTATTTTCTCTCGCACATTACACAGGCCCTATTTACCTTTGAAACACTATACATTTAGGCACTTTTACTGGTTATCTGATAACAATTCAATTCACATATTCTCCATTTAACAAACAAACGATTGGCCCAATCAACCACCCCTTCAACGAAGCCACAACATTTTCAAATAAAAAGATAAATGTTGCATATTAACAAATGAGCACCTAACTTTTAACACAAATACCACATCATAACACCAACCTGCCGACTTGGTCCGCGTGTAGTCCAGCCTTCGTCTAATTCAGTCACTTCGATAACCAAGTTTCCTTGGTCCCAGAAAAACGCAAGATTCCGGCAGTCATCCAACATTGTAGAGGCAATCTTCTCTTCCCTTTCTGTCACATTCTTTTGTTAAAAAGATTGATAAGGTAGCTTATTGTATTGCAAGAGGACACGAATGTCAGCCCGTATATCGCTCAAGAAGATTAATGATGATGCTATTGCTCCACCGCCGGGTAATGTACATTGCATCTGTAGTAACATTTTTGTTTACTGGTTTAAAGACGCAGCCTCGTCAATGCGCGAGGAACGAATTTTTGCCACGAAATTCACCGCGCTCCATACTAGTTTGACAGTCAGCTGTTACAATCCCGGACAGTGCAGGCTCATTGGTTTACGTACGTACAATGTACAATGTACATACAAACACGCGTACGCTCGCACGTGATAGCCTGCACCCTCCCATCCTGAGATCTCAGGGAATTTCCACTATGCGAAGCGACGTGACAATACCCTGAGGAAATACACGCAAATCTGTGGAACGAGCCAGCTGTTGTCTTGAGCCAACTCACGCCCGAGTAATTTTGATGTCATTTAATCAATTCGGTCATGTTATGCCGAAAAGAAACAATTTCTATACTTTCCAGAAATTGTATTGGGTTCCGTTCCTTATGACTGTCCCATTCCTACCAAACTTTCAAACGACGAACCTTATTTACTCCGCAGTTGTTCACATTAATAACAGGGATGCATGCTGACGAATGTAATGGAACGGATTCCCCAGTATGCTTTAAATAGCAGCCAATCGCCGACGCGGACAACAGCCATCATTACCGAGTACATGTATCACATGTATGCACGGTGTTTACAACTGCGCGCGTTACATTTGAATGCCTGCAATCGTGCTACACAATGCACTGCAAGCGTCCTGATTGGTCCAGCGGAGGCGACAATATTTCTGTCGCTAGTCCCACCGCCAAATGGGGCCTTTTTCAACAGGGCCACTGTACGCAGGAGTTAGGGAGTGCGTTAAAGGGGCACTGTTGCAAGAGGATGGCACCCTCCGGGATCGTAAGAGCTCGGGCAAGGTATGGAGCATGGTGAATTTTGTGGCACGAATTAGCTCGTCGTGCATTAAATGACCTCCGTCTTTAAGGTTAAAACAAAAGTAGTGTCACTGTATGCAGTATTGGTCATATAAACATTAAATGTAAATGTCACATTAGTTTGAACACTTGCCCATTAAACACTTGAAAGCCAAGTATAACAAATTAAATAATGTGCGACTTTACCATTTCTGCTGCCTTTTCGCTGAAGTTCCAACCATGAACACGAATTCTATATCGTCCAGATGTTGGGTCCAGGACAGGCCCAAAGGCAGCCAAGGTCAGCCATTTAGCACTTCCATCAGAGGGGGTCCCACTTACAGTAAATTGGGTGAAATGGTCAACCAGAAGAATGACTCTCCTATCTTTCATGAACATTATCACTTTGCCATCAAATTCTTCCCATCCACTCTCTGGGTCGTCATGGCGCATGCGTGGAGTGATCCGCTTATATTTTCCACTAGCACTGTGTGGGAACGACAGAACTACGCTCTCCGTAAACTGCAAGCCATCAGGCCCGCAATGAACCACAGGCGCAAGTGGCACCTCTGGTGGTGTCATTTTATCGAGTGGTGGTGCTGTGGGATCAACATAGATGTACACTAACTGAGGATCCTGGCCTTGGGGTAATGCGCCTTGTGGAATGGTGAGGTGGACGCCATACTCCTTAAGATCAAGATTCCCTCCTCCATAGTCAAAGTAACCAAGGGCAATGTACGGCAGCTGGAGGCGTGTTTCGAATCGGTCGCTCTCATTCATGTTAGCTGTTTGATTGTTGAATTCATCTAACAACAACTGGAGACGAGTCTTTGGGCAGGAAGGTTTTCCTCCAATCTGCATTGTTTGAGTTATGACAAATTATAGTTATGAGCTCCATATGAAATAAAGGGTGCATTTCCCCCTAAACTGAAATTAATTTCTTTTTCAAGCTAAAACATTTTAAAGCACAACGAAGGGCAACAAGGATCAACCTTTTTGCTGTTGCCGCTGATATGTACTTAATGTAAAGACTAAGGAAATAAAAACATTAACTTTTAGGGACCATTTAAAGTTGTCAACATTTTTAGGGAACTACAAAGCGTACGAAGGGGGAGGGGGTTGATGGCAGCGTATAGGACTTTACATGCACTGTAAAATGTTGACATTTCATGGTAGTGACAGCCAAATGTTAATCAGCAGTATTTCGTCGGAAGGGGTCTTCAAAATACTGTAGAGCCGTGAAAATGTTGCAAAATTTGGACAGCCCTTCAAGAAAAATTCATTCTGTACCGTAGAAAGTGAACTCGCATCGTCTTGTGCAGTATACAATGCTTCGGTCATAGGTTTGTCAGATTTCACGATAACGGAATCATCTTGAGTTGTACTGGCTTCTCGGTCCTTTTCTTCATCTGGACGGAGAAAATAAAAACCAAACAAATACTGGATTAAGGGTTACTTGAAAGGAAAACTGTTGTAGTCGAGTACATTTTCGTGAGTACGAGTACATTTTCATGAGTACGAGTACGAGTACAAAGAAATATTTTTTCATGTGTCAGTTCCTTGTTTTATGAGTAGCACATTTTTTTAGTTAAAGGGGCGTGGTCAAATAACAAAAATTGACAACCCCGCCACTAACGCCCCCGACCCCCATACATCATTGGTGTTGATATTTTATACCGTATGATACACTGTACGTTATATTTTTCTCATAAGCATTCTTAAATGTTATGCTATTTTCTAGGATATTGTCCACATTTGTATCGCGATAATTCACTCTGGCAGTCCCTGTGTCATTATCCCTAAAAAAAACCACCTATTCGCACTACAAAAAAAATCCATCAATGTTTGGTATGAGCTAATCTGTCCAGAGACTAAAGCTGGCCACCCTGCTTCTTCCACATCCAATATGAAGATTGAATTGAATATTATCCGTAAGGTTCCACGACGCACCATTTTAACTTTAGGATAATTCACATTGAAACCTTCAAGCAAACATCCCCGTGCATATGATTAAATACTTTTCGAAAAAACAATGGACTTTGTTGAGCTTCGGTTTGACAAAAATTCCAACTTTAAAAAAAAGAGTTTCAGGTAGAGTTACAACTTGCAGGGACAACTTGCACAACTACCGACAACATGTGGCTGTTTTCGACACGACTGGGTTTGTCCCCAGCCCAATCTCTGTACTGGGTCTTTCTATAAATTAGAGGTCCAGCTTTGGTGTCCCCCGTTACATTTTACATCTTGTTTTTGTAAATTCAGGACACATTCTTTAAATACTTTCCATCTCAAAGAGTGTGTACATCAAGTACAATTGATACAAAATGGTTTAAAAGCCATTTTAATAATTTTTGTACGAAAAATAACACATATCAGGTGTAACGGGGGACACCAAAAGTCACACTTTTGGACCCCTAATTTATAGAAAGACCCTACTGTGCATCTTAAAAAAATATTAACGCTGGGGGAAAAATAAACTTAAGCAAGTAAACTGAACACAAACGTAGACAGTCATAAAAACTGAGCCTGAAGCCGTATCCAGCATATTCAAAACGGCCTACATGTATAATATGCCAGTTGTCAGTTGGCACAAACTGGTATCTCGGGTAAGCACAATATACCCGGGGTATACCCCGCTCTCCCAGACATCTTTCCAAACATCGTATAATTTGGTCACAGTCGACATTGAAAGATGTCTTGTTTCTCGAAAAAAATTGATCATACAAGTATGCATACTGGCATGAATGTTTCAATTGGAGTCATTATTGCTGCAGCTGAAATGGCACGATGCATAATCTTGAGGATGCAAAAGTACGATCACATCTCCAATTTTGGTGTAGCAAAGAAAACAGCCTGCCCAAGTCTCGTCTCGGCGGATGGCGGTTTAGTTCTTGGTCCCGATTGCTCTCAATCAAATGTTCGCATTACTCGTACACTCTCGATTATTTCTGTCATTAAGTCTTACCGTACATTTCCATCGGAGCCGATGGAAACAGTGCTTAAAGGGCCTGTGACATGATAAACAACTTGCCTAATCATTGCTTCATATGATGGATTACTTGTTCAGCAAGACATGCTATTGTTCGTTTGAATGTAAAATTAATAAAATATAGCCTTTTTTAACTTTGAAGATTTCATTGCAATAAACCACAGACAGAGGGCGCTGTTTGGAGTGCATCACGTGAGGAAGACAGAAGGGAAAAGTTAAGAAAAAACATAAGACTTCAAAGTTGGACTTGTGGGAAATTGCTGCAGTTTCTACCTCCAGTTTCGTCAAGGCTTACAACAGGAAATATGTAGAACAAACTCAAACACTCGTGGATAACAAAAGTTCCAGGAAGTTTTAGAAAAAAGTGGAATATTTTGTGCACAGTTGAATGTGATTTTTCTGTGTTTGCCTCTTGTGACATCGTGACCTTGGTCATGAATATGCATGTTCGCATTAGCATAAAAACCCAAAACCTTTGTTTTAACTCCCCAAAAAAGCTCCAAATGGGATTTTTATGAATGTAACTGAGTATATTGGATTTATAGCATAGATTTCATTGATAAAAATCCCAAATAAGGGCCCTTTAAGGAGTCACTGGGGCACGGTAATCCCTTGTCCAATGAGAGAACGTTGCACCAATGCCACAGCCTGGTAGTCATGAATATTAACGACTCACCAGCTCCAACAGACTGTGACAGACATATCAGCATTTAATCACCTGAGAAGTGATTTACACCAAAGCCACAAAACCTATGGAGGAAGGGGGATCTTTCTTTGTTTTTTTTTTTTAATCTGGTGGTATCTACAAATACATGTACAGTGTATTCGAAATTAATCACGAATATTATTTTGGATTGTGCGCAGAGTATTTACATGTTTCAACTTCTAGTAAGCGAAAAATTTCTTCTTAATAATACTGGTTTACAAATTCATAGAAGTTGTCTATGAATTTGGACTTGAAGGTTCTGAATGATTGGCTACTTTTAGATATTTAAGCTTTGCATTTTACGTCTTTTTATATATAGTATAGATTTATTCATAAATTGTAATTGGGGTCTGTTTTATTCCCTTTCCTGACAGGAAATCCCAAATAAAATTAATTCTTCCCAACGCAAATTAATTATAAATTGTATACTTTTCTTGTATGGTTGCTTTTTATGATAATGTTCAACATGTCCTGCTTACGTATCTCTTTGAATATTTATTTATTTATTTATTTATTTATTTATTTATTTATTTATTTATGCCGAGGACGGACGTGTTTCATTCGAGCTCCCGTGTAAGGCCAATTTCCCCGCGCTTTGACCTGGTAAGGTCCCTGATTTGTATTTAATCTTGTAGCTTATTGTATATAGTTTCCCCTAGACCAAGCCCACCGTGTAAATATCTGTAATTTTCGTATATTTTTATGTGTATTTTTCGTTTAGTTTGTGTATTTTTCGTTGTCTGGCTGGCCGCCATGGCCAGTCAGGCGGGACCCTTGGGCGTGGGTCAGTCGAGCGCGACTGTCCCCGGCCACAAGCCCATTGTTCCTGGTGATGAACCGTTCGCGGGCGTCACCAGGAAGAATGGTGCTTCATTCAGAGTATTTGACAATGTAACCATTGAATCATATCTACAGGAATTTCGCAAGTGCATGCCTGGTCATATCCATGTCATCTCTGCAAGTAGAATTTCTAACAATCGCATCGCTGTGTACCTGGGCTCCAGAGAGGAGGTAGCCGAGGCCGTTTCACTGGGTTTTACCCACGGCAACTCCTTTCTGGAACTCAGCCCTCTCGTCCAACCTACCACTCGACTCACCTTGTCCAATGTATACCCTGAAATCCCCAATTCTGTACTTATTCACAACATCTCGGGTTTCTGTAAAGTTGTCTCTCTGATACGGCCCATACCCCTTGGTTTCAAAAACAAAGAACTGTCCCATATCATGTCATTCCGTCGCCATGTCCAGGTCCTTGTCAAACCAAACGTCACTCTCCCCGGTCACATTAATTTCTTCTTGTCTGGTGTTAACTATCGTGTCTTTCTGTCTACGGAGTCGGTGCGATGCTTCAATTGCGGTGAGTTCGGCCACATCAGTCGCTCCTGTAAGAAGCCCCGCCCCCCTTCCGACGACGACAGCGACAGCGACGACGACGACGACAAACCACAAGAATCAACCAACCCCCTCAACCCCCCACCAGTCTTCGTCCATGGTAAGAATAGGAAATCAGACCCCAAACACCCCCCTAAGAAGTCTAACCCATCTGCTGCCCCACCCACAGTAGGACCCTCCACAACCGCCCCGCCCACCATAGGACCCTCCAAGACCACCCCACTAACCGGACCCTCCAAGACTGCCCCTCCGCAATCAAAGCCCACCTACATGTACAAACCCAAAGTGTACACCACTCCGTGGCAAGACAATTTCAAACACGGAATTGCCCCTGTCCCTAAGCCCCGCCCCTCTTCGCGCCTGGGGGCTCCTGCGGCGGGGCCCTCGGGGGCTGGCACCTCTTTTGCTGGGCCTTTGGCCTCATCCGGCGAGTCGGTCGCAACTTCGGCTGCGACTGCGGCCGGTGGGGCCGGTGGCCCTGCTGGGGTGGGGCCTGCCGCCGGGGCCTCGTCCGGGTCCTCATGGGCGAAGACAGTTCTCAAGTCCCCTGCCCGTGACAACCCAGATTTCATCTTTGGCACTCCCCCTCCCCTCACTAGGCTGTTCACAGAGGTTGTCACCAAGCGCAAGCTCTCGCCCCAGCAACCCGAAGATGATGGACCTCACCTGGTACCCCTGAAATCTCCACAACCCCAACGTAAACTAAGAAAAAAAGCCCCACCCCCGAGCCCCAGACCCCGACCCTCTCACAAGCTCTCAACCATCACACACCTGATGACACACCGACAGACATGGACCTTGACACTCAACCCTCCCCCTCTAGTTCTCATCGCTCCGCTACCCCCTACTCTACCCCTGTCACTAGTGCCACTCCTGCTCATGTCCCTAACCCTGCCCCCACCCCCTCCCCTGGCCGAAGTCCCGCCCCCGCCCCTGGCCCAAGCCCCGCCCCTGTCCCAAGCCCCGCCCCTGTCCCAAGCCCCGCCCCTGGCCCAAACCCCGCCTCCACCCCTGGCCCAAGCCCGGCCCCCACCCCTACCTCAAGCCCCGTACCCACCCCTGCCCCAATCCCTGCCCCTAGAACCGTCCACAGGTCCACCCCTAAACCTCCCATTTCCACACCCACCCCTACCTCGCCGAACTCCGCAGTTGCAGCATCGGACACCGACTCCTCTATCTGGGATGGTTCACAAGCCACCTCTGATGATGAATCATCCCAGATATCGCTTCCCATCATGCCCGGTCCCCTAAACGAGTCACAAATTGTCAAATTCTTGTATAAAGTAAAGTCACAAAGAAACCCCAAGTCCATCGCTCAGACCTTCACCAAGGACATTCATGGCCTCGTAAAACAACTGAGGCCCCTGAAGAGTAGTTCCTTGGTGCCCTACAACTTGCAGCATAGGATTCGCAAGCTAGTCAAGAAACTTGAATCTTAATTCCTCATTTTCATCATGGCTAGACTGTACATTCTTCTTCTATTCCTTATGGCGCTCTCAGTAGTCACCCTTAACACTGGAGGCTGTGCTGATACCACTCGTAATGCTACCTTTTATCAGTACATGTCCAATTTAACCCCCAGACCCGACATCATATTACTGCAAGAAACTTACACACTAATGGAAAAAAGTCTGTGTTGGAGAAACTGGCACAATTACTCCCCCACTTGTGCTCCTGGTACCACACCTGGCTCAGGGGTGACCATCTTAACCCGGAACAATATCAACCTTGTGGCCTCCAGTGTTATTGTTGCTGGCCACATCCTCTTTGCCCAAGTTAAACATAATAATTCTGTTTTTAATATCTACAACTTTCTCGTCCCCCAGAAAGACAACATCGCTTTATCCATCTTTGATAAATTTGATTCCCACTGTGCCAAGCAGGCTGAGGGCGCCATTCTTGTCGGAGGTGACTTTAACTGCACGCTCGATCCTCTTATGGATCGAGCGGATAGGCCGACCGAGCATCGTCGCCGAATCGCATTGGCTCTCAAATATAGTATTAATAACTTAAACTTGTGTGATGTTTGGCGCAGATTGAACCCTACTGAAAAACAATTCACTTGGATGCGGAAAAATCCCTTTGTTATTGATCACTTCTCCAAAGTTAGGCTTGACCGTGTCTACACTTCCACCAATCTCTTACCCTTAATACGTACATGTGAAATTCTCTCTTGCTCCTTGTCTGACCACTCTGCTGTTCAACTCTGCCTAAAGCTTCCCTCCCCTCAACATAGAGGGAGCGCCTACTGGCATTTTAATAATTCTCTCCTCGATGATCAAAATTACCAAGAAATTATACATCTCTTCTGGTCTCAATGGCAAAATGAAAAATCCTCTTTCAAAAGCATATGTAAGTGGTGGGATCTGGGTAAGGCCCAAATCAAAACCATAACACAAACATATAGTTCTAAAATTGCCAAAGAAAAGCGCTCGTCATTCTCTCACATAAATTCTTACATCCAAGAACTTCAATCTGCGCCAAACATCACACCTGAGACGCAGCAAATCTTAAAAGAACAACGTAACGAATTAAATCTTCTCCTTAAAAACCAAGCCAAGGGCGCCCTCGTCAGATCTCGTGTTCAACATCTTAATGAAGTGGACACGAGCTCATCCTACTTTTTTAACCTTGAAAAACGCCACTCTCAGTCTAAAGCCTTGTCTAGCATTCGTCTCCCCGATGGAACAATTACCGAAAACCCCGATGAAATTAAAAATCACTGTCGAAATTTCTATGAACAGCTCTACAGCCGTGTCCCGACTGACGAGGGCGCCCTCAGATCCATTTTATGTAATTTAACTAGTTTGGATCCTCGGGACGCCGAGGACCTCGATGCTCCTCTGCGCCTCGAGGAACTGGACTGTGCAGTCAAGCAGCTTGGCAAAAACAAAACGCCGGGTTTTGATGGCCTTTCTTCTGAATTTTACACTTTCTTCTGGCCTCTTCTAAAAAATGACCTTTTCGATGTTCTCAATGTTGCTGTTTCTTCTGGGTCCCTTCCACGCTCTTTCAACAAAGCCGTTATCTCCCTAATCCCTAAAAAGGGCGACCTCTGTAATATCTCTAATTGGCGGCCTGTCTCTCTCCTTAACACGGACTACAAAATCTTTGCCAAGCTGCTTGCGAACAGACTTAAACAATTTATTGGTAATGTTGTGAAAGATGATCAGTCCTATTGTATCCCTGGGCGCACAATTTGTGATAATCTTAACCTTTTACGTGATGTGATTAATTATTGTAATTCGAGTGATCTTCCTCTTGGCGTGGTCAACCTTGATCAGCGCAAAGCGTTTGACAATGTTGACCACGCCTATCTTTTTAGTACAATGAGAGCCATGGGGTTCGGGGACAAATTTCTTGTATACCTCAATCTTTTGTACAGCGGCGCCGAGAACCACATCAAAGTTTGCGGTTCTTTGACTGCGCCTTTTTCCTTTCTTAAGGGAATTCGGCAAGGTTGCCCGCTCTCGGGGCTGCTGTACTCGATTGCAATTGAACCCTTTCTTAATAAACTTAGAAACGAAATGCATGGTCAAAGTTTTCTTGTACCTAACACAAACAATTACTGCTCGGTCTCGGCCTATGCTGACACTATGAACATCTACTCGGTTAAAATTACCGTTTCTCGGTTAAAATAAAATCAACCAGTATTTGAACACCTTTTTTAACCGTGTTTTTTTCGCCACCGAAAGTGCCACATTTCAACCGTGTTTCAACCCTCAGCGCTGCGCTAATCCTTCCATTGTTATGCATGAATGCGATGCTGGCAGAACGCACACATTTTAACCGTGCTGAGAATCATTGGACCACGCTACAAACATAACGGTACTGCGGTAGGATCCTTTGGATCAATGTAATTGCCGTAGGATACTGCAATTAACACCTCTTAAAATGACACATTGGAATCGGTTCAAGGCCATTAAATCTTTGCTAGCAACAGCTCTATTTTGAAACCTTTCGCAATCATGCCTTTTCGGAGTTACGCTTGCGCATTGTCGCATATAGCACGCCAACTCACCAGTTACTCACCGTTCTTTTTGATTTAGCCTTTATTGACGTGACATGTATTCTTAATACTCTGCCATTTAAAAAAAATTGCGTCCCTCTATAGTTAAGCCAGCCGCGCACCTAGACCTTTGCGATTTACCGGCACACTGGTCGTGCGGTGTAGGCCTACGGTCAGACCGGCCCGAATTGTTTTAGCGCACGTCTGTACCTTTCCGTTTCGTGTGCCGATAGACGCGATTCCGACGTCAATCAAGCATTTCGCGGCGAGCTTCCTGTTCTGTTTCAGCATTTTTTTTCTCGATCGCTCAATTATTTGTAATGTATCAGCACGCATGAACCCATGCGTTCGAAATATATGAAAATACACAATATGAAGCCCGGTGTGATTTATTTGTTTGATTAAAAAAAAAAAAAAAACGCAACTCGCAATAATTTTATTTTAACGATATTTTCTTCTCTCTCTCTCTCCGGCAGAAGTTCTTTATTGCTGTCACAATGCTGGCAAATTGTGCAATACCACGCGGGACCTGGCGAACAGCAGACTGAGTCGAGCCAGATATTTTTTTATAAAGTCCCACAATTTTTATTGTATGCAAGTAACATTGGTTATGACTGCCTGAAAATATGTTTTGAAGGTTTTTAAAAGGCAGAAAAATACTTTGTTTTCTGTATACATTTGTAACTTGTAAGATCAAGGAAAGGGAAAATTGATCCGTGTGAAGCTTTACTGGCTATAAATGGGGTGGAGATCGTCAGATAATTTCAATCAGTGGGACATAGATTGATCATCATTCATTGAAAATAACAGTGAAAATAACGATAATTAAATTATTAGAGCTTAATTAAGAGCACCCTTTTTATCTCAAATATCCAACGTTGGGACATGTCTTTCAAACTCTGCCAACATGTACCGTATATAGGCCTACCATGAACTAAATCGGCCATCATTGTCCATGATCCAGGGTCTTCAATTCGGCTCACCACCCGCACAGTGCAGTGTTGGGAGTGCGTGATGCATGCATACACACATGCATGCAGCAGGAGCTCGCAACACGTGGTCCTATCATGCAGCAGACGACTGTTCATTGGCTGTAATGCAGCCCTGTGTATGTGGATTACTACAATGTATGTACCACGTACCAGCTCCTGGTTTGTTTTCATAAACTGATACACGAAACAGTAAAAAGTTGCATGAATATTAATAAGAGTTCACGATTGGTCACCACAATATCCAGGGTTTGATGCAAAATTATTCTTCCAAGCGTGGATTGGAGGACCTGTTCAATTAGATTTGTTCGCTTATTGAGAAAATATAGGGATCGGTAAAGGGTAGTCTGGTACCCGGACTGAAAAACGTTCTTTTACTCGCACAACCAAAAACCGGGGAAACTCTCCCACACCACCAATGTAATGTACAATAAACCCAGCAAAAACGGTACAAATTGGATACAAATAAATTTTGGAATAAAATAATATATTTTATTTCAAACAATCAAAACAAGTCAACCGGAACGCATGTGTCTCTGAATGGGAGAACGCCACCACCCCCCTCTTTACTCAATGTGACATGATGATGGATTTTTCTCATGCACAAGTGTATACATCTCCAATTAGCTGTTTTTGGCCCAAAATTGAGGATGCGACAACATAATTGGCCCAAATTTGACGTATGATGTCGCATTGATAACCTGAACCATGTATCCAAAAATTGTACAGCTTGAATCAGTTTTCAATTTTTTTTTTAAAAATGCGACATGATGATGGACTTTTCTCATGCACTAAGTGTACATCTCCAATTAGCTGTTTTTGGCCCAAAATTGAAGATGCGACAACATAATTGGCCCAAATTTGACGTATGATGTCGCATTGATAACCTGAACCATGTATCCAAAAATTGTACAGCTTGAATCATTTTTCAATTTTTTTTTTTAAATGTGACATGATGATGGATTTTTCTCATGCACAAGTGTACATCTCCAATTAGCTGTTTTTGGCCCAAAATTGAGGATGCGACAACATAATTGGCCCAAATTTGACGTATGATGTCGCATTGATAACCTAAACCATGTATCCAAAAATTGTACAGCTTGAATCAGTTTTCAATTTTTTTTTTTTAAATGTGACATGATGATGGACTTTTCTCATGCACAAGTGTATACATCTCCAATTAGCTGTTTTTGGCCCAAAATTGAGGATGCGACAACATAATTGGCCCAAATTTGACGTATGATGTCGCATTGATAACCTGAACCATGTATCCAAAAATTGTACAGCTTGAATCAGTTTTCAATTTTTTTTTAAAAAATGCGACATGATGATGGACTTTTCTCATGCACTAAGTGTACATCTCCAATTAGCTGTTTTTGGCCCAAAATTGAAGATGCGACAACATAATTGGCCCAAATTTGACGTATGATGTCGCATTGATAACCTGAACCATGTATCCAAAAATTGTACAGCTTGAATCATTTTTCAAATTTTTTTTTTTAAATGTGACATGATGATGGATTTTTCTCATGCACAAGTGTACATCTCCAATTAGCTGTTTTTGGCCCAAAATTGAGGATGCGACAACATAATTGGCCCAAATTTGACGTATGATGTCGCATTGATAACCTAAACCATGTATCCAAAAATTGTACAGCTTGAATCAGTTTTCAATTTTTTTTTTAAAAATGCGACATGATGATGGACTTTTCTCATGCACTAAGTGTACATCTCCAATTAGCTGTTTTTGGCCCAAAATTGAGGATGCGACAACATAATTGGCCCAAATTTGACGTATGATGTCGCATTGATAACCTGAACCATGTATCCACAAATTGTACAGCTTGAATCAGTTTTCAAATTTTTTTTTAAAAATGTGACATGATGATGGACTTTTCTCATGCACTAAGTGTACATCTCCAATTAGCTGTTTTTGGCCCAAAATTGAAGATGCGACAACATAATTGGCCCAAATTTGACGTATGATGTCGCATTGATAACCTGAACCATGTATCCAAAAATTGTACAGCTTGAATCATTTTTCAAATTTTTTTTTTTAAATGTGACATGATGATGGATTTTTCTCATGCACAAGTGTACATCTCCAATTAGCTGTTTTTGGCCCAAAATTGAGGATGCGACAACATAATTGGCCCAAATTTGACGTATGATGTCGCATTGATAACCTGAACCATGTATCCAAACATTGTACAGCTTGAATCAGTTTTCAAATTTTTTTTTAAAAATGTGACATGATGATGGACTTTTCTCATGCACTAAGTGTACATCTCCAATTAGCTGTTTTTGGCCCAAAATTGAGGATGCGACAACATAATTGGCCCAAATTTGACGTATGATGTCGCATTGATAACCTGAACCATGTATCCAAACATTGTACAACTTGAATCAGTTTTCAATTTTTTTTAAAAAAATGCGACATGATGATGGACTTTTCTCATGCACTAAGTGTACATCTCCAATTAACTGTTTTTGGCCCAAAAATGAAGATGCGACAACATAATTGGCCCAAATTTGACGTATGATGTCGCATTGATAACCTCAAACATGTATCCAAGAATTGTAATGCTGGCATCAGTTTCTCCAATTTTATGCCAAAATGTGACAAGTTGATGGACTTTTCTAATGCACTAAGCATTTACATTGTACATGTACTTTACGTGGTGGGGGTCCGTGTACACGGACTCGCAGTGCCGATATACGGCGCGTGTTGCCGCATTGCGCATACCGAGCTGCAAGCGCGGTTCTCGGACTACTCTCCCACGACGAAGGGATTGAATCCACAATGTTTTCTCACATTTACAACATTTCTGTTTAGGGACATGTTTGTCAGTATATGTTAGATATGTAGCAAACAAAATGAACTCTTTCTGGTTCTTGTGAAAATTAGTCAAAAAGGTTGCTACGGTTGCAGAGAGAAAAAGAGAGTGCATCCCCAGCAGGGCCCAGGGGTACGAGACTCGTAGTACTTAGTACCAGACACATGCGCTATCATCAGTTTGCAGCGCGCTGAAAAGTCGTTTCTTTTAGTTTTACGTGCGCTGTATGCATAGAATTTCAGTGTGTGATCTGGCTTTGCATATTTAATGACATGGGAAGGCCTCTGGAATTCGGTCCAAAACCTTCATTTTGTTTGTCATATGTCAACATTAATTGCGTTTTGTTTAAGATAATTAGTTGGTTTAGTGACCATGCATGTGGAATTTATTTGCATTTACATTTTGGTAAACAGGTGAGAGTTGCTGAATATTAATATTATGCAATCGAGCCTGAGACACGTTTCTACATAAAGAATGAGCAACAACAATTCATCAGATGCAATGTAGGCGTAGCATGAGCTTTCGTAGCAACAATAGATAGCCGAAGTGTGACGTGCGTTGCCATGGCAATTGGCTCTAAACTATCATGACCGTCGGGGAAAGTACCATTGGAAAAACACTGGGACACGGTTTAGTGATTTTTAGTTTAGAGCCAATTTCCTAGGCAACCAACAAAAGGTGACGTATTCACTTCGGCAGTCTATTATAAGTTCATCGGATGCAATGAAATGTTATGCAGTCAGTGTTCACTGGAGTGTGAAATAAACAGTTCGGGAGTTTATTCTTGGTCCTGAGCCAGGAAGCCAATAAAGGTCCTTGCTAATTGCCACTGGGCCCAGGTTGATGCTTTTGAAGAGTCTCTGTTGTAAAATTGCCACTCGGAACTGACTCAGTGAATGGCCTGGTATTAAGTGTTCATGCATGAACGGGTCACTGGGCGTCTTTGATCCAGTGATGATGTATCATTGTTAGGTTCGATGACACAGTTGCTGGCCCAGGTTTAATTGATGCTAAAATGTGACATTTTGATGGACTTTCCCCATGCACTAAGAGGCCTTCCATATAAGGTACATGTACGCATGTACGTATGCGCAATGAAACACGTGCCGTATATATAACGGCATGGCCGGCGCTCGATCGTTGGATTGAGTGTGCACATGTGCTGCACTGAGAGTCCGAGGCCGTGTACACGGTCTCCCCCGCCACAAAGGGAATCCCCGAATTGCCGGTAGGCCTAGTTAGTGACCATTCCATACGAAATAATCTCATTTCATATATATTTTTGCATGGGAATTAACAATATTTTCCATAAAAATGACGATCAAGCAAACCATGGTCGTTGCGGTGCACGAAAAAAACATCACACAAATTACGATCGACAGTCCAGCTGATCTACGTGCAGGGATCCGCATGAGTTAGACTGGTTACCGCTCCACTAAAGTCGGGAATCTTTGGGTCCGGACCTAGACCAGCAACGAGTTGGCCTCTTAACAAGCCGCTCACTCGGATTTGCCGTGTTCACGCCTATTGCTCTTCACAGGCTTTTTGTGTCGTTGCACAGATAATGTATTGAAACAACTCATACAAGGCTAGCTACAGTACCATCATGCATGCACGGTGCCGCGCTGCAGCGATAGCGAAGCAGCCGCGCTGTGGACCATGCAGCACCGCACCGGGGACCGGGCCGAGCTGTTTTTGGCCGGCCGTGCGAATCAGAAGAATGATCGGAGTATTTTTGTGTTCATGAATTCTCTGTGTGGTTCTTTTTTCACAAAAGAAAATTTACGAATGCTAATTTTATTGTATTCTTTAGCAGCACCACGTGTGATATTTTTGACTAGTTGCCGAAGATGCCATAAAATATACAACAACAACAACATATTTTTGATATTTTGTTGTGCGTAGCCTATCGGGAGCTGAATTTTAAATTTTCCTGGGTGTCGTGCCGGATTATTCAGCGTATCGGGCCGATACGTACGTTTGTACGTGGGAAGAACTAGGAGGTAAAATGTGGTACATATACAGTAGTAAGTTTACTCATAACGGAATCTGAATGATTCCAGAAATAGTTTATTGTTATCTCATGCTTGCAATGCACAACCCATGGGCATGATTAAATAAGCCAACGTTTCTACGTCGAATACGTAAATGATGTACGACCTCCCCGGACCACTTAACATTTAAAAAAACATTTCCGATTCATGTTCGATCGAAGTTATACGCCCGACGTTTCCACCTCATGCAACTGCAGAAGAAAAAACAAAACAAAAATGTTTTGAATTAAATAATCAGTTTGCCTTTGTGTACAACATTATACCATGTACATGTAGGCCAATACGTGAAACCACAAACATCGTTAGCGTGGTCGTCCACGGCCGTTCGGCAGAATTTATGATAGGCCTATAGCAAAACAAACCAGCAAATTTCCGTGCGATATCAGCAGGACAACGCAACCTGCTGCCGCAGAAATATTCGGCGTCGGATCTTGTCGCCAAAATATCTACTGAGAAGTCGCACAACAGCAACGATTTTCAATCACGAACCAAGTTCATTGTACTGCTGTGCACTGCAGCGTCGTCCGATGAGCCGATAATTCAATCGCCCGTAATCTTCAGCGCAGGGTGACTGACACTCGGATTAGCAACGGACTAGCTGACCGCAGGAACGCCACAGACTGGAAGACCACGTTTTAACCGAGAAAATATGCAGATTTCGTTTGGCGCAGAGTTAATGAGCTGGCCAGAACAGGAGTTCAAAAATTCACTTCAATTTAACCGAGTGAAAACGTGACTCAAAATTTAACCGAGTTCCGGCACGGTTAAAATGCGTGCCTATAAAATGCGTGCCTATAAAAACCGAGAAACGGTAATTTTAACCGAGTAGATGTTCATAGTGTGACGACGTAACAATTTTTGTCACCTCCGACTCGGGCTTTGAAACGGTTCAAAGAGTGTACAGTCTATTCAGCGAATCTTCTGCTGCGAGTTTAAACCGCGAAAAATCCAAGGGCCTATGGGTCGGCTCATGGACCGGACGAAGCGACAAGCCCCTCGATTTTGAATGGAACAATCAAGGGCTCTGTTTTCTTGGAGTTCACCTGGGGAATAACAACAATTACAACAAACAAAATTGGGAAAACTGTAAAGCAAAACTCTCCAAAACCCTGACCAGATGGAAATTCCTCTCTCCCATATTATCTTTCAAAGGCAAAGTATTAATCGCTAATCAAATCGCTGCTACTAAAGTTTTCCACACTCTCGCCGTTCTGTCTTGTCCCGAAAATATCCTTGGTGAACTCCAAAGGATGCTTGTCGACTTCGTCTGGTCCTACAAACGCCATCTCCTAAAGAAACAAATTCTTCATCAGTGTTGTAATAACGGTGGACTTGGTCTGGCTTGTCTCCAGGCACGCAGCCTCACTTTCAAGTTCAAACATCTACAACGTTATCTTCAATTTAATACTCACCCTTGCTTCTCGATGATGGACGTATACTTACGTCAATATAAACGTTTAGATTTAAGTTACCAACTCTTCCTTCTGAATTTAGAACCCAAGTTTTTCACCAGCTTGCCAGTTTTTTACAGTGAGGTCTTGCGTGCCTGGTTGACCCTCGGAGCTCGTATCGAAACACCTCCGGACTCCATCAACCATGTCCTAAATTTACCGGTGATTTACCCACCTCTAATCGACCCCTTGCCGGGCGGTACGGCGTTCGCTGTTCGACTCTGGGACAGCAATATCCATTTCATTAAAAACCTACTCAACACCAACTCTGGAAAGTGGCTTCAGGCTCAGGAACTTCACTTGTCTTCAACATCTTCTCGTCCGTTGTCATCTCGTCTAATGAGTAAAGACCTCTCTCGCCTGCACCAGTCCTTGGCTTCGTCTTTCTCAACGATTTTCAACTGGAACGGATTCCTTCATCTCCCTGCTCAACTTCTTGATGTCCCCTCACGCCCTACTTCTCCTGGCCCAATTTTCTTCGATGTCGACAAAGACGCAATCTCTTCAACCTCAAGGACATTGTACAGTTTCTACAACCAAATGAACGATTTGCCGTCAGCTCCACTTACTCCCTGGCACGGACTTGGTTATTTTCCGCCTTCACACCACGTTCCCTGGAAGGCAATATATCAGTTCCCTACATCCAAGAAAGAAGGGGACGTTCAATATGAACTACTGCACAACGTCTTACCCTCACTACCGGTCCTCCATCATCTAAACCCCAGCATCTCCTCCACCTGTGGATGGTGCGGCGAGAGAGGTACCATCGTCCACCTGTTCATCACCTGCCCATCTATTCAGCCTGCCCTTCGTCTTCTCCATCGACTCATCGACCGCCTTCTGCCCAACCTCGCTATCAGCTTCGATACATATTGGACTCTCATTCCTTATGCTCAGAGTCGAGACAAAATGGCCGTCCGCCTGGCAAACTTTCTTATTATTAGTTTGAAAAATATAATATATTGGTTGTACCGCACTTGCAGCAAATCTGACCCTCTTACTGTCTGGCAATACCGCCTAAAAAACAAAATTATCCTCGAACTTAATTACTACAAACTGAACAATTCCATTTCTTCTTTCCTTGACAAGTGGTCAATCAATAACGCCCTTTTTGTTTACACTACCGGTAAACTGACATGGTTGATCTAATGCATGTTTTCCCCACCCCCACCTCCAAGGGTCATCAGGGCTGGTAGCCTGACGCATCACGGCGAGGCGTGGTCTTTTTACCGCCAGCCCCGGTGACCCTTTCCTTGGGAACTATGGAGGTGAGCAACAGTGCGCTCACACCCGATTCCAGAGTTCCCTCTTCCCCACTCTACCTCCCCATTTCTTTTGTCTTCTCCGCCCTTCTTTTTTCCCTGTATGCTGTACCCTTGCAGTGCTGTCTAAATATTTTTGTTTTTTATATTATACGTCTGATCTTGAAAGCTGATGCTTCCCCAAGTCAAATTACGTCATACTTAATACAAATTATCAGGCCTTTTTCTCCAGAGTAGCTGCTCGAGTGATCGAGACATGGCTTTGCCTCTGCTCTGGGGAAAGGGCTTTGTAATGATTACTTATATACATGTTTTCAACTTATGTTCTTTGATTAGCCTATGTATCTTGATTTTCTAAATGCTCTTTGTCACAATTATTTTACTTTGTATATATATATCAATGTAAAAAATGTCTTAAAAGGATTCAATAAAGTTGTCCTTGGAAAAGTAAAAAAAAGTATTTATTTATTTATTTATTTATTTATTTATTTATTTATTTATTTATTTACCCAGGGTGTGCCCAAACAGTTTACAAAACCTGGTTTACATTGGGGCCCTGCAAACACACATAGAACAAATATACTAAATTGAACAACTTCACAATCACAAACAAACTGGAATAAGATACATTTGTACAACAACTACAACATCAAAAAAACTAATGGTTACAGAAGAACAACATCACAAGTAATTATTATACATGCACGTGACACTAAAATTTACGCTAATTACTGGAAGGGCGAAAAACCCGCAAAAACTCTTTTTAGGAGAAAAAATAAATACAAATGGGAAAATTCCCCTCCGGCTCTAAAATTAAAGTTTGATTGTATGGCAACCAAGTCATACGACTCCGTAAATTAGCATTTCTCACTTGAAGTTGATTATGTGAATATTATGTGTATGTTTGGCGAAGTGCCGATTTGAATGAGCTCAAAGAAGACATAGTTCTAAGGTGTGCACTAACTCCAAATTGCGGCGCCAGTTACAGCAAAACTCGAGGCGTAAGACCCCTTTCGTGCAAAAGGGAATTTTCAGTGTCTTTTCGGCAGATTGACGAGTTTCTCGAGTTTGTACGTAAGGTGTAAATATACTTGCCATATACTACGGGGCCAAGGAATTAATGCTTTTATAAAGACAAATATAGCTTTCTTGTATTTAACTCTCTCTGGATAGGCAAGCCAGTCGAGCTTTTTAAACATGTCAGCTGATGACGTTAGGAAATCACATTTCAGTATTATTCTGGCTGCACGTTTGAGGCATTTGTTCAAGACAGTGTTATGATATGCGTAACGGTCACCCCATACTGTGCAACAATAATCTAGACTAGGTATGACTAAACTTAACATAAGGGTGTACATGTGTTTTTGAGTTACACAGTCGCGAAATATACTTGCCATATACTACGGGGCCAAGGAATTAATGCTTTTATAAAGACAAATATAGCTTTCTTGTATTTAACTCTCTCTGGATAGGCAAGCCAGTCGAGCTTTTTAAACATGTCAGCTGATGACGTTAGGAAATCGCATTTCAGTATTATTCTGGCTGCACGTTTGAGGCATTTGTTCAAGACAGTGTTATGATATGCGTAACGGTCACCCCATACTGTGCAACAATAATCTAGACTAGGTATGACTAAACTTAACATAAGGGTGTACATGTGTTTTTGAGTTACACAGTCGCGAATTCTTTTTAACATAGCTAATTGCGAGAAAATTGTCTTCTTTACATATTCGACATGTTGGTTCCAACTCGAGGTTTCGTCAATAATAACACTCAAGCATTTAAACGATTTAACGTTATGCACTTGATCATTATTAATGTGTACTCTGAGCTCATGCGCGCTTATCTTTTTCTTTGAGCCAATTAGCATACATTTAGTTTTACTGGCATTAATTTTGATTTGATTTTTAACAGACCACAGATGAATCATGTCTAATGACTTGTTAAGGCTAGTTTCAATTTCGACAATGCTTTCGGAACTGCAAGTTAGTGTAGAGTTATCGGATACATAAAGAGGCAGGTCATATGTATATATAAGAAACAATAATGGGCCCAGGAATTGATCCTTGTGGTACACCGACACTTATAGGCAAGGATTTTGATATATGTTTACTAATATTACAGTTTTTCTCAGTTGCTTTGATGCACTTCCCGAAACACTAACCTCCTTCTCAATACTCTAAATACAATCCTCAAAACACTGAAAGCATTTCTCACAACACTACCCGGTTGCAAAAGCAAATATAACAATCAAAATGCTAACAACAGGCGTCAAAATACACTAAGTCAGTCAATCGCTACATCAATGTAACCAAATGCATAGCACCTTCTGATCATTGCGTGAACACCGACACCCAAATGGCAAAGTAATTGCATCAAAACTGGACAGAGTGATAGTGTTGCTGACAATGTAAACAACAAATGGACACACTATACAAGAAAATACACATTTATGATGGTGTGTATCTTGAATGTATTACGTTTATTACATATTGTGTAATACATTTACATGTAGTATTGTAGTGTTATTACTTATTTCTTGATTTATGTATTTCTTGGGACAATCGCCCCGTTGCTGACAAATTGCTGGTACCTGCCTCTCGCTCCATTTTACGTAGAACCAGTGCGCTAAGTGGAACCCTTATATATACATAGGTCAGTCGGAATTTCCTCGTCCGTGTAACACCCAAAATACTTAACCAGAGCTACACAGTAAGAATCCTTATTGATTGGTAAAAACATATATCGATGTTAAAAAGAAAATGTAAGGGTCTTTTTTACGTTTTTTTCTGGTTTTGTATCTTTAAACTACTTTCTTCTTATCGGATTAGCAGTGAGTGCTTCGCCGGCGCCGCGCGCCCAGTTGACAAGTCTGACGAGTGTCATTGCGCATTATTTGTAGGGTATGCAGTTTATGAAAGTTCAAGTACGCCGCAAATAAATGCATCATATACCCATTGAAACTGCATTTGAATGTTTTAAAACCGTGTTGGGAGAGGAATACATTCTTCCTGTTTGAAAATATTAATATTTGTTGCGTTTGTTCGTAGTGTGTAATCCCTGCTAAAATCGGCCGCCCCCGTCCATATATTACGTGATCCGTCCTTTCGAATACGGCGCTAGACTGGTTCCCGCTCCACATCTAAAAAAAAAGCCAATCGGAACGGACATGCCACTGAATGGGAAAGCCCATGGATTTTCTTTGCTTTATTTCCACAAACCGAAAATTAAGATCAGTAAATCGAAACATTCTGAATCTCAAAATTTACAATTTATGAAACAATTTGGGACGTTTTGTGAGGTTAAAGTACCTTGATACAAGTCAATCGTAATATAAAATCACACATGGATTTGGCTGGAAACAATTTTGAAAAGTAAATAAACTTTGTGTTGAGCACATTTCTGTACTGGACAGCTCCATGAACTTTGTACCTGGCGCTGTTTAGCACAAATTTGCCGAGCACATATTTTATTAATGAATTACTTTGTAAGATGAGGAACCAGCTAAATTTGTATTTTCAAATTGTGCTTAAAAACAGTATCAACATTTTAGTGCACATGTAAATACATATCACAATATTTTGTCAGGCAAAGCCCGCCGCACACGTGAGGTCGTTTGCTGAGCAAACGGTCATTCGTGGCCGTTTGCTCAGCACCTGGCTCACGTGTGCGGTGGCTATTTTGCTGCATTTCTTGCCTCGCGAGGCCGTGAGCCAAAAATCTAACGTGTTTGATATGTTTTGCCTCGCGTGGCCAAAATCTCACTAGACTTGATGTCAAGTCTGTAACTAGACCGGTTGTTTCGTAAACGGCAGCAGCGTAGTCGTGAATGGACTGGGAACAAGTCTAATCGACCTCTAGTTACAGACTTGAGAAACCTGTTTCCGTTTTGTACACGGTCTATGGAGATTGCTACCAGAATTGGACGTAGAGAGCTGATTGGTCGAAACGCAGGACGACATTAATATTCATGTTACTCCTTTAAAAGGATGTGTTTTTGTGAATTTTGAATTGGGTTTCATCTCCATCAAACGCATCAGCAAGCTTGGAGTGCAAATTTGTTTAGGCAAGGCTACATATCATACATGTACATGTACGTAAGCCTATTCGACTTGATCTATTTATGCGAATTTGCGATGCTGTCGAGCATGGGCGCCAAAGAATGGGGTTGTCGGCCTCGATCGTTGAAGCCGAAGCTAGGGACCTGGAAATATGTGACATCATCAGCCACGCAGTCGTGACAAGTATTATTGGTCAAATCCGTAACCGAAGTTTGCAAGCTTGATGGACCGCTGCGTGAAATTGCACTGTAAATCATGCTGCCTTTAGTTTCTGTTATTTAATCTTCCAGGCTGATTTATTTTTGGTACAGGCCTAGGCTGGTTTTCTTTGTATTTGTGCCAAATATCACGCAAATCAACCTGTGCAGTGGTGAGATTTTGCGCCCCAAAAAATATCACCAAAATCGGCAGTTGGCGGGCGCCGTCAACTACCTATAGTCTTGATTGAAGACACCAGTACAGGCATGACTACAGGCATAACAAAGCCCGCGCCTATAGTGCCCTCGTCATGCTCTACTTGGCACCGCTGTTTATTGTCAGTTGATGGCGCCCTGTTTACAGTCTGCTCTTGAAGGACAAGATAAATATATAACGCTTGAATTTAAAACTAATTAACCAAGAAAAAATAACGTGCTTCGTGCCAAGGAGGGCACTTTGTATCACATCACAATTTTTGAAGTTGCTGTCTATTCATTTTCATTGACAATTCTGCACGTAAATTTGACACATTTTAACAAGCATAAAATAGGAACCGCTTGAAGAATTTTTGCAACAAAAGTATTTTTGATATCTGTTGCAACTCGTCTGTTGTGTGAAAATGGTTTTAACTCAAAATATAAATTTATAATTTATTTTCCAAGTCGCTAAGCAAATGGGGCAGTTTTAATGTGCTTTTCAAGCTTTCGGTCAAATCTGTCACCTTCTCAACATTTGCCAGTTTTGTATGACAAGGACCGCAGATCTTCGATGGTGAGGAAAGATTTGTTTGCAGGACTTTTTTAATCTGGAGCGAAGATCTGATTTATCAAGACTGTAATATTTCTTGCAGGATAGTAACTTTACAAACTAGCACGCACGCCACTTGTGGGTATTAATGCTGGCCATTTTAGCCACCAGCAACACGTTTTGAAAACCAACTAGTCGAAGAAGAATGTTACAAACAAAACAAAAATCCAATTACGCGTTCGTCGAGTTTGGAAAGTTGGCAGTGCGCTCGATCCCTTTCAATTTTACATAAAGCGCATCTTAGTCCGTGGTGCGTTAACTGGACTGCAGTGCCACGAAAGTTGGAAAACGATAAAGCAAAAGAACGTAAATTTAAGTAGTTTTAATACATTCTGCTCAGCTTCATTTGTTTTCTGCGACGTGATAAATGGCTGTGCAGTTTAATTTATCGATGTATTTCGCCCTTGACACAAGTTATTGGCGCAATCACATCTAAAGGGACTGATACCGATTTAATACTTGAATATACTGTTAGAACACATTCATCAAAAGAAGCTGATACAAGATCTCCCATAATCATTATTATAGGGGAGATCTCTTTTATGAATATTGTTGTACATTTATTTGTACATCATTAATGCTCTTGACTGTAACTTAAACATACTACATTTCACTAAACGCTTAACACAGTTTCTCTAAATAACAATATTGAAGTTTTAAAACACGCATTAACCGAATCAGATAACATATCATCCCCTCTGGTAGAAGTGGACGTTACCACGGCACGATGGACGAAATGTTATTGGCTGGTTCTATGGCAGCAGCGTGATTATATATTACGCGCCATGAAGCATTAATATTGGCGCGAAAACAGGTTTCTCAAGTCTCTAGACAGGTACTATTCATAACAACGACTGTTGCGTGAGGGGATAGGCGTCAGGCGGACCAAATACGACTGTCTAGAGACTTGACCTCAAGTCTAAAATCTCACGTGTGCGGGGGTGATGAGCCAAGTGCTGAGCTAAAATGAATGTAGCTGGCCAATTAAAAACCATCCCCATATTCACGTGATATGAATACAGTGCGCGCGGGCACCGCCAAGGTCACCAAACTTTTGCTAAAGTGTGGTGACCTTGGCGGGGTTCGCGTGCGCGCGCTGTTTTCGTATCGCGCGCGTGGTTTTGATTGGCCAGCTACATTCATTTTAGCTCAGCACTTGGCTCATCACCCTAGCCTTTTGTTAAGGCTGTGCTTAGTATAGCGCCCTCACAGTGCTCGCGCCATCGATGCGCCTGTATAGCGCCCTCTTCCCGGTGAGCTAAAACCACAGCCTTTTCGCATTTATTCGAATTGTTAACTTTTTCTTTATATTTCGGGTGATTTCGCCCGTAAAAAATATGATCGCTGATTGGCTACCGGTGATGTCATCATTGTCTCAAAATATTAAGTCGATAACAAAAGTATGCCTCATCGATACGCAATACGGTCGAGGTGGTATTAAACGGTCAAGTTGACGGTAGGACAGAAATTGGATTTTTAAAATTGCCATATCCGTATAAATGTGCCTAAACCTAGAGCTGAGAGGCGGACGCCAAGTCGGCAAATGCTGCAAAGGGGAAAATCATCAGGGATTCCCTTCATGGCGAGGGAGTCCGTGTAAAGTCCCCGTACGTGTAGCACTACACTCTCCCCCAACCGCGCCGTGGCTATACGGCGCGTGTTGCATTGCGAGCTAGCGGGGAGCGCGTACAGCGGACTTTCCATTACAAAGGGAATTCCCCATGATTTCTCACATTTGCACCATTTCTGTTTCGGGACATGTTTGTCAGTATGTTTGATATGTATCAAAGAAAAAGTGGCGAGAGGTTAATTCTTGAACTCTTTTTAGTTTTCGTGAAAATTAGTAAAAATGTTGCCGAGTTGGCGTCTGCCTCATCGTACGTGCACACTTTATTGTATAATTTTGTATGTTGAAGGCGTTACAGAGTTGTGGCCATTTAAATGGCCGAAAAAGGGATTTTTTTGGTCCATTTGCTCAATTACAATCATGGTAGAAGTACTGCCATACTTTGGATGTTTACAATAGTAAACAATTTTAATCAGTATATTTACTGCATGAATTGTTAATACATGTATATTTCCCTTTTTGTTTGAGTCAACAGAGTCATATTCACTGGCACAAAGCGTATCTGAGCTCTGAGGTTTGTATCAGGTATTGAGGTAAGCTGTTTACAATAGTGGTTGCCATGGAAACGTGAGTAATTACTTGTTTGCAGAATTGACTGTAACAGGGACTAATCATACATTTTCAGTTCTGTGAACTAATGGAAAAGTAGTGTGTTCAGTTAAAATTTAAATGAAACTGTGATTAAATTTAATGAGTTAATTTTGTATACCAATTTTCTGGTAAAGTATTACATGTACTTCACTAGAAAATTGGTAAACACTTATTTATTTTAATAACTCATTAAATAAAACCATTTCATTCAAATTAAACAAAGTTGTAAACTAATTTAAACTGCTTTCTCTTGGTTGGGATACTAAAATCACAGAAGAGTTGTTTTCAATTTCTTACAGACTAACATCTCGGACTCCTTCCATTTTCAAGATGACTTCAGGGTGGAATAGCTGATCTTGGAAAAGAATGGTTGCCATGAAAACGGACATGAAGTTTCTGTTTCAAAACAGCCCGTTTACTATATTTCGTGGCATAAAAAGGCTGGGATATTGCTATTTTCTATATTTTACAGTACATTGTTTATTTCTGGTTGATATTTAGATGTCACAACTAAACTGTCTGGAAGATCAGTATTGTATTTTTGAAGTTGTCATGGAAACTGAAAAATATAGTAATTACGCAATTGCTAGTAGTAGTACATGTAACATGCGTTTTTAATTGTATACACATTACATGTAGTATACGAGAAAAAACTTCTTGTCAAGACTGTCTTGACCAAAATGAATGTAGGCCTAGTTTATTTGATTTTTTGGTCTATACAATCCATATCTGACCACCAAAAGTTTATCTTGCTAAACCATGTAAAATTGCAAGTTGGATGACAAACAAAAATGCAAATTAGTGGGAGAACTGTAAGTTTTTGAAAAAAAATTGACTTGTCCGACAGGTTTTGTACATAGATAATTTTTTTCAATATTCTTGATTTTAAAAAATGCAATTCCTACTCATCATTTTACAAGTTTGCATGAAAGCTATATAAACTGGCAAACCAAAAGAAAACATCGACATTTAAAAAAAAGAAGCCGTTTTCTCAACTGAAACGCTTAAAAACTGCATGCCGCGCCACCGTATGACCAAACGCCGTGCGCGGACGGCCAACAGCCCATGTAGAGCTAGCTAGCTAGACACGCACTGAAATAGCGGCGAGTCACGTAGACAGTATAGGGCCTACTAACAGTAGCCGACCGCATGACGGTGGGCTATATACACGAACGGTCATCATGTGGCATGTCCCGCTCAAATGCGCTACCACTATACCAGTCTGTGTTTCAAATCCAACATTCCAAGGGTATTTATACCCTGAAATTTCTAAAAATGGACGCTAGTTTCTTGTATATGCGATAGAAACCGTGGAAATGGCAGCGGGGAAAATGCAATATTTTTCGTGATTTTTCTCGAACACGAAACATTTGCGATGGAAATGTATGTAAATATTAATATTCTAAAATCATCCAAGCCATCGATTCCAATAATTATTTTCGTTAAATTCCAGTTGTGACCTAAAGTAAAAAAATACCGAGTTGACCTCAGTTGAACGCACGGTCGAGTTGGTACAACGGTGGAGTTAGTTCGAGTTGACTTACGCCAATGTGGCGATAATCGATACCATCGATAAGGTACAATACGAGAGGGCGGTGCTACCTCCGGATTTCTATGGCGACACGCTTGATTGACATAAAAACTTTGCACAAGCATTATGCGATATGCGCAAAGACGGGGTTTCGGAAAAAATACACCAGCCACTAGACTTGACCAAGTCCGACTTCGAATAATTTGTAATGTTGGCGCAAGAGGGCGCGCTACTGAGGAAAGGCACAAAGCCGTTTTACAGAAACAAACAAAACCCCGTCTTTGCCAAAGACTATCATCACCCCCGCACACGTGAGATTTTGGCCACGCGAGGCAAAAAAATATCAAACACGTTAGATTTTTGGCTCACAGCCTCGCGAGGCAAGAAATGCAGCAAAATAGCCACCGCACACGTGAGCCAAGTGCTGAGCAAACGGCCACGAATGACCGTTTGCTCAGCAAACGACCTCACGTATGCGGCGGGAAAGCAGAAAAATTATGTGCTAAGTAACGTTTCGTGCCAATAGCGCCATGAAATTGGTCCCTGGAGTTCAGAAAGTTTTCCCCTTTTTGTCAATACTTCATTGCACCATCACTGCTGTCCTCATCTTTTGCAATGTCAGTCGTCATCAATGTCTTCATTATCTTTAAAGCCCCAACATTCTACTTCACGAGCAGACAAGAAAAAGAAAACTAAAAGTGTTGACAGCAAGGTAACAATCACATGATATGGCATCTTTGTGGAAGAAAACTGCTAACTGAAGGTGTTTTAAGTTTGGAAAACATGTTTTTACCTTTCATGCATGTGGCTTAAATTTCTACAAGGCTCTTTATCAACATATTACTACGACTGTAATTGTGGGGAAATAAAACATGTTCCAAATTATTTAACACTTTATTGAACAGCCTTAACCCCCAAAGCATTGTTATGACAATTAAGTGATTTTTTAGAACGTATTGTACCTGTAGGTAGGCACAACACATACAATGGAGAAATGAACTGATTGCATAATACACACAATGAGGAAATGGAATGTCAAGTTAGTGTAAATAACAAGGAAATACAATTAATTACTTGTACTGTAACACTTATGTAATGCTGCTGTTCCTAATTTTAAAAGTTTTCCAGTCACGTAATGTCTTGAAGTTGCTGCTGTATCACCTTCATGCCATTTGGGAACGACTTTCACCTTCGCGGGTCCATCTCCTATTGGTAATGAGTGGACATGGGTTGGCTGCTGTCTTCCAAATGCAAAATACACCTCTTCGGGAGAATAATCTAGGGAAAAAAAATTACGTCATTATTTAATATTCATATCTACATTCTTCAAAATCGATGCTTAGAATACAGACGTTAAAACAATTTTAGACGTTAAAACAAGTGTAATACAATTGTAGATCACTTGATGAATACCTGGTTGGCATTTGACGCTTGCTCATACGTTTGGGTTCGCCGGCGATGTCATCCTGTTTATCCTCAAGCCTCAAATGTAGGTACAGTACAGGTTGGGACAATATGTGCTGCATCTGAAGTCTTCGCTCCTTGACAGTTTTGATCCAATCACTGTTCAGGTAAGTGAAATCTTCACTTCCTGACCCCTAATGCACCTGGTGGTTGGTGCCTTGTCCCCATCACTGTTGAACTGAAAAATTAATAACAAGTTAACATTAATAATAAATGGCACTGAGGGTTGAGAAGTTGATCAGAATGTTTTTCTTTTTTGAAATGACTCATCAAGCACCGGTAAGTGCAAATTTGATGGAGATACCCACATTTTTGAGTGAGAAAACAATATTTTTTTTGTGAGGAAACACTTAGTCTCATATGTTTTGTGCAAAAGGTCGTAGGACATGATAAACGGTATAAATACCGTACACGTTCGCCACTAATTCTTCCTAATAAAAGTAATAATGTCATGATCATAAATGCCCCAGAAAGTGTAAAATTTGGTTAGGAAACACAATAAGAAAATATCAAGTTTTTCTTTGAAAACACTTTTTGTTCATGCTCCATAGACTTAGTGCATGGAGTTTCAACTCACGAACGTGCATGACAGTTTTTCCATGATCAACCACCAAATTCTCTCCGAATTTTTCGACCGTGACCGGTCGAGATGTCTTAAAACGGGACGACTGTCGCTGTCACTTGTTCACTGTATACCGTGTACACTGCGCTGGTGCCTGGAGTGTGTTTTTCAGTTGTGAATTTATGCCACTTAAACCTACGAATTAGCAAACACGGACCGCTAGCAACATAAAGCTTACTATACTATTTTTACCTTCATTACTTACCATATTGTTACGAGTAATTTGTTGCTCATATACACAGCAGTCTTTCGCGATCCATCGATGAAAATCATGATTGTTGCTGGCCGGGCCATAAGGACATTTCAGTCTGGCTCTCTGACATGACGTTAAAATGCAGTATATTTATATTTCACAGGCCTGGATCCCAGACTTAAGGGCCAATCATCAGAGTGGTCGATTTTAAAGCAGGAAATGCACAAGAAAAATAAACACATCAACGATTTAAATTTTGAAACTAGAAGAATTTATTCTACTCCAGCATAATGTTAAAACATTTTAAATGTTATGAGCTACAATTCCGATGGTTGCATAATGTATACATTGACAATGTGCTTCAAATTTCATAAACGACGCACCCCACAAATAATGGTATGGTCTGTCGCGAAGTAACAATCGGTTTCCTGTTTAATGCGACGCACTCGTTGTGAATCCGGGAAAAACAAAGTAGTTCCAGCGTCAAAAACCGACAAAAACGCGAAAAGGACCCTATATTTTTTCAATTGTTAGCTGAGCTAACCGATTTGCATAAGAATGTTTTGCAGGAAGGACTCGGGTGCAATGGGGTGTGGAAGCATTGCAGTAGGCGCTGACCTCGTTCGGCACGCAAGACAACGGACGTGAAATTTTGCTCGCTCGTAATAATTGTCCTTTCAGAGCTGTTTGTGCATATTGGTCCTAGTATTATTCTCAGGGCGTTTTTTCCTTCATAATGTCTGACAACGAACCGGGTTGTTCTGCACACAACGTAGCCACAGAGAACGTTCAGGCACCCGGAGAAACATCGAGTGCGTTTCTCACGCCCACATTTGTTAGTGAAGCCATAAAGGAGGCCTTCGGTTCGTTCAAAGCGTATTTCGATTCGTCCATTGCGAAAGTAAAGGAAGATAACGAGAAAAAGTTGTCGGTGGCGTCCTCTGAGCTACAGCAGTTAAAGAGAGCTTCGGAGCTCACATTCCGGTTTAAAGGCAACAGAACTCAATTCGAGTTCAACGCTAATCTCCAGGAAAAGTTGGAAAAAGCTGTCTCCTTCCTAGAAGACGGGAACCAAGGCCCAGCACTTGTACAGTTAAAGGAGGGTATTGCCGAAATCAAGAAAAGAAACAAATTAATCAGATTGGCAGACAAATCTGATGCAGGTTCGTCTTTAAAAAATCTAAAGCCTACAGAAATGCAAGGCATGTATGCATATACAATCTTGAAGAAATTCTTAAAAGCCTCGATTTAGCTTAAAGCATAAAATTTATCCCAGAGGCGGCTCAATCATTATATAAAAATGTTCTCTTTTTATTCTGCTTGGCTGGACTGCTGTAGATGAGTATTTAAGTGAATAGCTAGCTAGCGATTCTAATGATGAAAAGAGAATCCGATCTGCACAAGCTCGAGCGTCCCGGAAACGCAAGACCGAGGCCCGTGCAGCATTATCCAAACGTAGACAGGCCAAGACAGACGGGTATCATGGTCAAGGGGCTTCTAATTCTGACAGCTTTTTTCGTGGTTTTGAACCACGGAATAGATTCACGTTTGGGGCTAGTACCAGCGGACAAAGTTGGCGTACAATCGGCGGCGGTCCGAAAGCAAGCGATCTCTGCTTTGCCTGTGGTAAACAGGGGCACTGGAGGAGAAACTGCCCAGGGGTCACCAACAAACAAACCAGTTTCAAAGATGGCGGCGCCCAGCAACGTTCGTAACAGCGTGGGGTCATCATCATCGGACGGATACAGAAAGACGCAAGAACGGATTCATTACGACAAATATGATCAACAAGACAAAGCTGCATTAATGGTGCCATCCGGTATGGGGGGAAGGCGGCAGTTTTACGGGTAAAAGGGGACCTGAAGATTTTACCGAACGCGACAAAATGGATAGGCCTAGGCCTACGGAAACTGCAGGGTATGAATACGATACAGAGTTTTATGCTATGAACTATTTTGATTATGAACAACATAGCTGTGAGCCCATTGTTAAGGGTAGACTTAGAGCTTCTCTACCTTTCTGGGAAAGTATCGGGGCTTCCCCATTTGTCCTGGACATTATACAAGAAGGTTATAAGTTACCACTATTGGAAACACCCCCGCGAGCTGTTTTGAATAACAATGCATCTGCTTTATCGCACTCGGAATTTGTTTCCGAAGCAGTGTCTGATCTTCTTAGCAAAGGTTTAGTGATGGAATTTGATGCTGCACCCCATGTTGTCAACCCTCTTTCCGTATCGGTTCAAAATTCAGGTAAAAAGAGGTTGATTCTTGATTTATGGAAGGAGAAAGTACACTTTGAAGATTGGAACGTAGCATTGAAGTATTTTAAGAAAGGTGATTTTATGTTTTCTTTTGACCTCAAGTCAGGCTATCATCATTTTGAATTTTTTTCAGAACACTCGCGCTTCCTTGGTTTCGCTTGGAACTTTGGAAAAGGAACAAGATATTTTTCATTTCAAGTTTTACCATTTGGTTTATCCACTGCGCCATACATATTCACTAAATGTCTTAAGCCAATTGTTCAATATTGGCGGAATGCAGGAATTTGTATAGTTGTGTTCCTCGATGATGGTTGGGGCCGTGCTGACTCGTACGACGTTTGTGAGTCAACGGCAAAAAGAGTCAAAGATGATCTTCTAAAAGCGGGGTTTGTACCGAATAAAGTAAAATCACAATGGAACCCTGTCAAATCACTGGATTGGCTTGGTTTAACCTGGGATAGCAATGAGAGCTGTATAAAAATAACACAAAGAAGGGTAGATGACGTCATGTCATGTTTAGACTCTTTTCAAGTCTGCTTGCCACAGGTTTCAGCTAGGAAGATAGCTACCCTTGCTGGTAAAATTAATTCACTCTATCCAGTAGTTGGAGCTTTGGCTCAGTTAAAGTCCAGATACATGCATTATGAAATCATTCGCAGAGAGCATTGGGATAAAATGTATAATATTCCTAGTGATAGTAAACTTATCACAGAAATATTCTTTTGGAAATCGAATTTAACTAGTCTTAACAAACGCATGTTAATTGACTATTCTCTTCCACAGACAATTGCATACTCTGACGCCAGCAAGTTAGGCTGCGGGGCCTGGATTAGTGAATGTGCTGACATGAAAATGGTGAGAAATTGGACAGACATGGAGATGTCTAAAAGCTCCACTTGGAGAGAACTTAAAGCCGTTTGTTTGTCTGTTCAAACATTCTCTGCTTACTTGAAAGGTAAGACAGTTAAGCTATACACTGACAACAAAGGAGTTGTTGCTATTGTAGTCAAAGGTAGCATGGTTGCAGAATTGCAAGATATGAGTTTAGAAATTTTCAACCTCTGCAGAGAGAATCAAATTTCCTTACAAGTCGAATGGTTGCCGAGAGAACAAAACAACATTGCAGATGAACTTAGTCGGGTGATTGATTTCGATGACTGGGGAGTGTCAAGTGAATTCTTTGAATTCATGGATGGATTATGGGGCCCACACACTGTTGACAGGTTTGCAGATGATCTCAATGCTAAATTGAAAAAATTTCATTCCAAGTTTTGGTGTCCAAAATCAACACATGTTGATGCTTTTTCTTGCAATTGGGCCGGTGAAAATAATTGGATTGTTCCCCCAATTAATTGTATTGGGGAGGTTCTTAAGCATGCCCATGTGTGTTTAGCCAAGGGCACCTTAGTCGTCCCTGAGTGGCCTTCTGCACCATTTTGGCCCCTCTTGTTTTCAGAGCACAGTCTTTTTCGTTCACTTGTAACACATATTGCAAGATTTAATGATCCTACAGGGATTTTTGTACAAGGCCGAAATGAGAATTCTATTTTCGGGTCAACACAATACCGCAGCCCGGTACTATGCATAAGATTAAATGGTTTCTTGAATGTGTGAGTTTTCTTATGTGGACATATGATTTGAGTCCTGCCGCATGGCAAACAAAAGCTGCATAGCTAAGAAACGACGATACCGATATACTGGTAGCTGCAGAGCATAGTGGCCTACTTATGTAATCTAAGTCGGAGCTTGATTTTGAATGTGAAATTTGAATAAAATAGCTTCTGTGCATCTTTGCCTCTTGATTTTCAGATCCTCGCAGGATGAATATGGTAGGGTGCTGAGTGACGTTTTAAAAGCTTCAAGGGCTCGTAGCACAGTGTACAAATATAACCGAGCGTTGGTATCTTGGGATGTATGTGGAGTACACACAACGAGGTAACTTTATTTCCTGCTCGGGCAGAGGATATCAGCAGATATTTCATTCACCTTTATCAAAGTGGTGCACCTTACTCCAGAATGGAGTCGGTGTTTTATGCCCTCAAGTGGCGCTATGACTGTAGCCCTCGGGTTACAATGAATCCCTGCGACTGTAAGTTCTTACACACTGTGTTACAAGGATTAAAGAGGCTGCTACAGAAGCCTATCATTAAGAAGGAACCCATCACACCAGAAATCCTGAAAGCTGTAGTTAGTCAGTATGGAACCTCTAGCAACCTGTTACATGCACGGTTGTGTGCTATGATTCTAATTGCATATGCAGGCTTCTTACGCTACGACGAATTAATAAACATAAGACGGTGTGACTTGGACATATACATTTCTCACGTAAACATATTTATCATCAAAAGCAAAACGGATATTTATAGGCAGGGTGCTTGGGTACTGATAGGCGCCACTAATTCTGTTACCTGCCCATTATCGGCTTTGCGAAAATATTTAAGTGTTGCAGGTTTGAACAATGAATTGGATGAAGGTTTTATTTTTAGGCCAGTAAACTACTGTAAATCTCTAGATTCATACAAGCTAAGAGATGGCCAGTTGTCATACAGCAGGTGCTTAGAAATCCTAAGAGAAGCATTGGCATCAGTAGGGATGAACCCCAAAAAAATTGGGATGCACAGCCTCCGCAGTGGCGGTGCATCAGCCGCGGCTAATATTGGCGTACCGGATAGACTATTCAAGAAGCATGGCAGATGGAGATCAGAAACAGCGAAAGATGGGTATGTTAAAGACAGCATGAAAGACAGACTTTCAGTATCCTTGAACTTGGGTATATAGTATACATGTACAAGAAACTAAGATTACGTAAGTTGGAAGGATCAGTACACCATTGGGTATATTGTGTATCATATTTAGAATGACATAAGATTGAAGTAAAAATGTAATTCAGTTTTGAGGTAAAATTAAATGTTCATCGAAAAAACAAAAACACTTGTCTGCCCGTTCTTTAATCACTGAGATAAGGGGAGCTAAGGTTAGCTGTCTTGTCGTCGAAGCTTGGTGCTCCCCAAGTTCATGGTATGTTATTGTTAGGTTTCTTTTTCAGCTTATGCAATAGGGTAGGAATGCGGAATTGAAAATACTTTATTCACGGTTGAGTACGCGAATAAGGGAATAAATATTTGTTCAATTGTTAGCTGAGCTAACCGATTTGCATAAGAATGTTTTGCAGGAAGGACTCGGGTGCAATGGGGTGACGTTGTGGTTCCAAGCATTGCAGTAGGCACTGACCTCGTTCGGCACGCAAGACAACGGACGTGAAATTTTGAGAAGTTCACGAGTGTTGGAGGAATGAGGCAGGGGCAGGAGCGGAACTTCGGAACAAGTTAACAGGAATAGAAGAACAGAATCTGGTCTCTTCCAAACTCTGGCCTCATCCGGCACACAGAAGGAAGAGGTAACGGTAGAGACGGGACATCTTGGAAGGTACCGGTAATGGAGCTGGTGAGTACTGTTCGTGAGGAAGAGCAACACGGAGACGCTGCATAGCTGTCCCGTAATGTCGGTAAGCACCAGCTCAGTCTCGGTTTCGCCCGCTCTGTCTTGTCGTCGAAGCTTGGTGCTCCCCAAGTTCATGGTATGTTATTGTTATGTTTCTTTTTCAGCTTATGCAATAGGGTAGGAATGCGGAATTGAAAATACTTTATTCACGGTTGAGTACGCGAATAAGGGAATAACATAATTTCTTTTTAACATCGATTTCTACTTTCAACAATAACTAAGGACTCAACTTGTTTAGGTCTGGTTAAGTATTAAAGTCCTACACGGACGAGGAAATTCCGACTGACCTAACACTTTATGAGTACATACATTGAACATTCAACATTTCCACCTGTGTGATGGAATGGATGACAGCATTATGCTCTGTTAGTAGGCCTATTCAATTGTGCCAGTGAAGAGCAGTTACCCACTCCCATCGTGCTGGCGTTATCTTTTGTACAAACACAATGCTCATTGTACGTAGTATTTTGCATGCAACGATTTACCCAATGCACAACTGCGGCATTTCGAATGGACAATATACACAGTCAGTTGAGAAGAAAACAACCTGTTTTGCCTAGAATATCAAAAAAAATGAGAATTGCATCTATGCTATGGCAAGTGCGTTTAGTGTTTTGCATTTTGTGTGCACACAATGGGAACTGGAAATAGTGGATTGGCCAATGGGAGACTTTTGACTAGACACGGTTAAACGCTAGGTGGCGCACTTCACGGTCCCAGAAGTAAATGTGTACAATTCATTTGTCAGTTCGTACCACGGCCGGTCGTGGTTCGTACACGAGTACGACTTTTTTATGTAAGCCTCCGGGTTTTACTTTTTAAAAATGCGAGGAACGTGTTGTTCCGTACCGGGATGCTGTAACATGGGTGGCCACAAATTTCCGCGGAACAAGAAAATGCAAAATTGCTGGCGATTAGCCATTAAACAGGCAGGTTACAGACGATCGTGGCGGCCAACTGCAAGCAGTATTGTCTGTAAAAGTCATTTCATAAAGTCGGATTATGAACTCAACACAAAGCTTGGTAGGTTATATGTTCTGCAAAAATTTCATTTTAAGAACAAAGTTTCATTGGAAAGATTACCATGCACGAACACCCTCTGAGACCCCATGCGCTGAATAAAGCTAAAACTACCATTTATACATGATTTACTTTATATGTCATAATACTTTTTAATAGGATAATCCTGGGTGTCCATGCATGGTAGTGTACCCGTTTCATTGTGCACATTTGCTGTTGCTGCCACAAATTATTCTTATTAAAATGCTTGACAATCGCCAAAAAGTGTAAATCCGGTTAGGAAATGTGAATTTGTTTTTTTTTTAGCACAGGAGTTTTGCAAGGTTTTCTTTGAAAATACTGGAAACGTTTTATGTCATACTCGTACTGATACTATCCGTACGAGTGATAGACTTTATGCACAGGGTATCAGGCGCAGATCCAGAGGGGGAGGGGGAGGGTCAAAACCCCTCGCTGCCCCGACACCAACAATATAATGTAATGCATTTTGTGTGTGTCAGCCTGTCCGAAACAAGCTGACATAAAAATCTGACGGGCAAAACCCATCCATTCATGGATCCGCCCTTGGGTCTTTTCAGCTGGAAACTCAGTAAAAATTGTTTCTTAGAAGTAGAAATAAAAAGAATTTACAACACACCCAACGCCTTATGTGCAGTGGTTTAAAAATTTACAAAGTAAAATCTTAATTTTGTTTTCCAGCAAACATTTTTTTGTTGGATCCATTAGGTTTGCATTTTCTGATGACTGATCAATCAATTTCAAATAGTGAATATCAGACTTGTGAATTCTTATCATTGAAACTGAAACTGCCATATTAAAAGATAAGAATATAGCATTTCAGCATCATCAGTTGATGATGAGACCCCGAGTACAGATGGGAATAAAATTTCCCCTGGAAAAAATACTAATTTTTCATTCCGAAAGTTTGGGTTTTTCTCATCCATTTTGTATTTTGCAATTATTTTTAGGATATAATAGCAAAATGTCTACTCCCTACGAAAAACAAATCTTGCAATTGTGCCATATTTATTTCTTATTATATTTGCAGGCTTTAAACTGGAGAAATGTAAGCTGAAGAAAACTGCTGTCCCCAGCCAGTTTACATGGACAAAGCCACCTTCTGAAGATTCTGTAGCAAGACAAAAGCGGTGTGATGATCGGAACATAAATAAGATTGAATGTGTAGCAGATGAGGTATTGCCGCAGAGCGGCATTTTCATGGGTGATGATGTTGATGTTGGATTGGTTGTTGATGTTCAGCATGAACATGAATTCATACACCAGGGAATACAGACAGATAATCCACAGTGCAGCATTAATGCCTCAACTACCACATCACAAACACAGACAGAGTCAAATCAGTCCAGATTTAGCCTTGAGGATTTCAAGGATGACCCAACAGGAGTGCAGTATTACACAGGGCTTCAAAATTATCTTGTCTGTGCTGATGTCCTGACTTCATTGGGGCCGGCTGCATTCAAACTGAAATACTTAAACGATGTTAGGCCCAGCATATCTGTACAAGACCAACTTTTTATGACACTCATAAAGTGCAGACGGTACACCCCAAATTTTGAACTAAGCCGGTTGTTCAAGATCACTGAGTCTGAAGTGTATAGTATTGTTACTCGGATCTGGTTCATGAATCTCCAGTGGAGAGAAGTCAACATCTGGCCTTCCAAGGATTGTGTACAGTTTTATGCTCCATCAGACTTTAAACGGAACTTCCCCACCACTCGAGCTGTCCTTGATGCTTTTGAGTTTCCTATCAAGAGGCCAAAAGCTCGTGCTGCTCAACAGGCAACATTTTCAACCTACAAAAACCGCAATACCGCCAAATCAGTTGTTGGCGTGACACCCGGTGGCTTAGTTAGCTATGTGTCTTGTGCTTTTGGCGGCTCAACAAGTGACCGACAGATCATTGAAAGGAGTGGACTGACACAGAGAACAAATCCCGGAGATTCCTTAATGGTAGATAAGGAGTTTAATGTCCAGGACATCTTTGCTCCAGTAGATGTCACCATAAACATTCCAACATTCTTCGAAAGATGAACAGAATGTCAGGAAAGTCTGTTATCAGGGACAGGAAAATCTCCAGTAAACGAGCTCATGTCGAGAGGATTATTGGACTAGGTAAAACGTACAAGATACTGACACAGCCACTCAACCATACAGAGACAATATTGGCGTCAGACATTGCATTTGTTTGTTTCATGCTTCTTAATTTTCGAAGGTGCATCATTCCAAGAAATGCCTAGAAGCAGTACCAAATTCAAATTTCTCATTTCCAGCAGTCCTCAAGTTTTACATGTACATATATTCCAATACATATAGTCAAATCTAATTAAAGGATGGACACTACTTTCAAAGGGCTGCTTAATTCGGTACACTTCATGTAAGGCGCCGTCTTTTGTCTGGGTGGAGAGAGGCAATTCATGGCAAAGTGCCTTGCCCAAGAGCACACGCACCATGAACAAGCCGGGATGGGATTCGATAACTCCCACCAAGTGTTGTCTCTTCCTTTAACAAGAGGTCGTTTTAATTGAGACTCTGCAGATTACTTTGTACTATCAGGAATGAAAACTGCATCAAATCAATACACATGTAAGGTAAGCACATAAATAACAAGAAAAATCCAGACAACTATTTCTTCTGCTTTGGTCAAATTAGATTGCTTTTATTTCAGTTACATGTACTGTACAAGACCTATCTTCCAAACAAAAGATATGAGAATGCTAAATAAAAACAAAAGTATTTGAGGTTTCTTGAAGGTGTTTGTTATTTTAAGGAAATATTTGGATACATGAATGAAGACCAAGTTGTGTAAAAGCTCACTTGATGCACAAATTTAGTTTGCAAAATAATCTGTGAAATTACATGTGCTCACTGTTATTTTTAAAACTGGCCCGATTGGGTGATTTATGACTACATACAATGTACATTGCTTACTTGTATCGTTACTTTTGGTCACAAACATAAATGTATTTACTGGCACTGATTGAGAAGTGCGTTTGCATTTTTATAAAACGAATGAATAAGTACATTTCGTGCAATAAAATCAATTTTCATTCTGTGACAGATTGCATGTTCTATTCCACAAGGCGAAGCTGATTAGAATACTGGTAGAAAATTTCATCTGTAACCGAATGAAATATTTGTATATTAAAATTAATAGCACTGTCATTTATAGCGAGTATATGAGACTCCTATTTGCACATATTAGGCAGCATTCCAGGAACTAGTTAATTTAAAAACAATTCTGCAAATGATACACTGACCTTTAATACTTTGATGTTATGACTAATACATGTATATGTACTGTATATTTATTTTAATGTATTTCAAAATTTATACATTTGATAAAAATGTGGACAGATGTCTATGGGTTTATCCCTTTGTAGGGCTTGCCAAGCTCACGTCATAGCCAATCGAGACCACCAGTTGGCTTCATAGCCCAATTGGTAGGGCGTCTGCACGTTGAGCAGAAAGTCCGCGGTTCGAATCACGGTGGAGCCAAGTTGCTTTTCACTGCATCCAGATTTCCAAAACCCATGGACATCTGTCCACATTTGTATTAAATTTATTTACCCTGGTGGTCCCTGGGTCATAATCCTTAAAAATAATCACTCATTCAAACTTTAAACATGTACAAGGTCCAATAAATGGGAAACATTCATTGCAGAATATTTAGGAAAATGTGTACTTGTCTGTGCCTCGGTAGAGATTCTTTTCTAGCAGAACCTTTTTAAAATACTGATCAAAGAATTGCTTCAGTTTGATTTTCATTTGCTCAACAAATCCCTCATCTTTTTGGATGCGGATTATTTGAATATCTTTCATTGTCCACACAACAAAGTCGCACCATTCTCTACTTGTACACAACAAATTACCTTGAACTTGGTAGTAATAGTTGTGGTTTTCTTTGAGTGACATAGTCCCACAACTATCCATTACTAAATACGGGACAGTAGTTGGTGAAATGGTACTGTCTTTGCAAGTGTAGGGACACTTAATTTCAATAATACCATCATCGTCGATTAGGCCATCGGGGGAACAACCAAGATAGGGAATGTGTTCACAAACCCGGATGCCACTTCTGTTTACTACATTGCCAGTCTTAGAGCTGTAATCCTTAATGGCTACTGCTTCATACTTCAAACCATAATTAGTAGGTTTGCTGGAAAACTCTGAGACTGTTGTCAGTGACCTAGCCATTTTGTCCATGTCTGTTTGTACCCCTGCCTTACATACTCGACCATAGTTGGATGCGTGTATTCGTTTAGTTCTCTCTTCTTTCCAAACCCTACTTGTGCTTTAAGCCCTTGTGTCTGTTTCTAACTTAATTTTTTCATCCGCTGTTATGGTTGTGACACTGAGCTTTTGCAGAAAATACTCTTCTTGGGGGAGCTCTAGGTAGTCATGATCCTTGACTATAGCACAGATGTTTGCTGGTACATACATCTGCCGAATGGGAATGTCTTCTGCTTGCGAATTTAACCAAGTATTTCTGAAATTGACAGGGTACTGTGGCACATTGCGATGTTCAGTTGGTCTAGGATCAAAGTCCTTGATATGCTGAAGACTGCCTGTTTTCCTAAGTTTAATGGCAGACATGCACATGGGAGAACCATCATATTTTTTAACCTGACGAAATGACTGCAAGACCTGAGTACATGTCGTCTTGGTGACAATTCCGTCTTTCTTTTTAGAGAGGGCAAACAAGACAAGTGAGACATGCTTGCAGTGAGCTTCAGGCCCTAGACCAACTGAACATTCGCATTGTGTCTCCTGTATTATTCCATACACATCTAACTTCATGTCTACTTTATAAACCACTGACTTTTTCATTTCTGCTGCCACTCTCCCAGTTACAAAACAGCAGCTGTCCTGGCAAATGTAGCGGAGACTGTGTAGAAATTTGCCGTAGTACATAGCTTCAGCCTTCCCATCATCGACCTTTTCAAACTGCTGGAAGAACGCCTCGATTTCCTTTGTAGTCACATCAGGAATCTGAAAAAAACCAAAAAAAACAAAACAAGGTTCAAAATATAAAGTATGGATTTGTTTTGGATAAGACAAAACATACACTTTCAAGAGTAATAAAATATATTTTGATAAGGAGCACGGACAATGCAACTTTAAAAGGAAATAATGCAGCAGTTGACCAAGGCTTCAGACCTTGGTTTACAAACCATATGAAACAGGTTGAAACATATGTTTTCCCAAGAATATATTACGCTCTTCTTGCTCTTAAAAATAAGTTGGGGTTTTTTTCCATCAAATTTACACTTACTGATACCTAATGAGTCTATTTTAAAGCAAACATTTTCTAGTTAACTTCTTCACTGATATCTTCTTGAAAGCATTCTCAAGCACTGAAAATAAAATGAGATGCTGTCCTGCAAAAGTATTTTTGACCATTTGGAAAGATGAGTGTGCAAGGTGCCATTGTTATTCATAGGCCTTGTTAACCCTATACTCCCCAGGGTGAACATGTGAAATTGTATTTATTTTGGAGGATTGAGGAGTGTTAAGGCTAATGAACACGATAACCTCTATAATAATTCAAACATGGGTGCAGTGTAAAATTCTGTGGCTGCTACAGCCCGACAATCCCATTGAACCATTATATTAAAGTCTTACCTTGCTGTCCTTGTTGATATCCTTGTATGATGTTGGGTCGGGTGTTTGCATGTTGAAGTCGTGTTCCTCACAGTCACAGGGTGCAGCATAGCCAAAGTTAAAATTCCTATCATAGCAGTCCAACCTAAAGTCAAAATAAACACCACTAATTAGTTTAAGTTCCAGTTCCACTGCCTGGGTTAGAAACAGTCTGACATTGTAACATGTTATATTTATAAGCTGGGCTCATAATAATAATTACTGTGTGTTTAACCCCATAGCTAGCTAGGCCAGAGCTAGACCCACGAGACCAGAAAAACTAATCCATGTCCACTTTGAGCTGAATCAATACAAGAAAACAAATAGACCCTTCGTGCAGTCTGTACGTTATTGTACTTGGCCTACATATAAAATAGATCTGACCTAATCGCAACGTTAAATTTGGACAAACAAAACGACCCTATAGGGCAGCGCAGGCTACTGCTAAATAATGTCACGGTACAACTTGAATCCAAAACTCGCCTTACCTTTCAACAAGCTCCCTCTTTCTTCCCGAGACCTTAGCATTTCTCTTTCTGAGTTCGTCTTTAAACTGTGGTATAGACCATTCCCCGTATTTCGACATAATAACGTTAATTTACTACACTGAAGGGTCCAACAAATTCTTGTCAAAATGGTCGACAGTGAGGCAGCACTGCGCTCGCGAGCCTTAGATCGTTGCGTTGGGACCGTGTGTTTGCTGCCCTCTATTGACCACTCACTTCAAAAGTCTCCCATTGGGCTGAAAGCTAACCTGTTGAGGATTGCATGTAGCCAGAGCTTGCCTGACGGTACGGTACGCCTACGGTACGGGGGGAGGATTGCAACGGGACTCCATTCAGGGACGTCTGCAATACTACTACGGTCCGCCAGAGCTGAGTGCTGCGTAGTGAACCAGCGTTGGAGCTAGCCGATAGGCCTGGGTACGTTACCCGTGTTCTTACATTGTTATTAGTGTAAGGGGAACCCTGGCATATTTATCATACATACAACGGTTCATGTGGTGCGCTCGTTACACTTGGCTCGAGGTTGAGTGCGCTGTCTACACGTGGGACGCCCTCTATCGTATTCCTGGTGATTCAACTAATAATATCACATAACTCAATGAGTCCAACTTAATCATTGTTAAAGAGCGCCCTCCACAGACAATTTGGGTGACGTGTTTCTAATCCAGCTACACATCACTGTGTTCACATCAAATTAGGTTAATCCCGATCAGACGATAGCCCAAATACTGCAACCAATACTGGGACGGTATATTTCCATCCCAACGGACGCATCTCTAACCGCTCAGAGACGTTCCGGTCGTGCCGTCCAACGCCCACACCCCGTGGAGGAGAGCGCCCTCACAGCACTCGCTTCCGCGCATAGGGGTGTGGCGTCACAGTATTTATAAAAAAATCCATATCACAACAATACAATAAGCGCTAAGCATTACGATTTTCTAAGATTTGTTACAGTGCAATCGTAGCTTGTCGTAGAGTTTCGTAAGATGTGGCTTGTCATGGACATTTAAACAGGATCAACAAATTTTCTGATCGTACGGTGTCATCTCTTAAGGAACTGTTAAATTGGGAGATCACTAACAAAAATAAAGGGAAAAATTTGTATGTTTTCGGAATAAATTGCACATTGTAACCATATCGTAAGCGTTATAATTTGCAAATTAAAAGATATGTCGTGAGGTGGCTAAGAATCCTTACGACACGTACAATACTTCCTACTTTTGCATGTGTCGCAGTCGCAACAAATTGTGGCAAATCATGCAGTGGGTGACCAAAAACTGTACAAAAGTCTGTGACAACCTGCGAGACGCTACGAAATTGTACCTGTTATATCTTAAGATAATTGCGACTAGTCGTAAGAAAATATTGCACAGCAGAATACCGGCTTAGCTCCCACTGTGCGATTTGGCTTTGAAATTCCCAAAATTTATGATTTATAAAGATCACCAGAGCCAGCTAGTACAATTGTCACACAGTGGCAGTGTTTTTCGTAAGTAATCGTAACTTAAGAGTTGTTGTAAGTTGTTGTAAGTAATTGTCGTGGCTTGTCGCAGGTTGACAGACATTTGAACTTGTTTATCGTAACAAATAGTAAGGAACTGTTTGTTCAGGGTATATATAAATTTAAATATCACTAATAAATCCTTTTAAATATGACATGATAAATGCTCCAGAGAGGGTGACAAATTGGGTGACAAAGAAGCAATTTTAGCAGTAAGAAAATTTTCTTTTGCAGTAAGATTTTGTTGAAATTTGTTTATGCCATGCTTCATTGCCTTAGTACATCATACATTGTACGCAAAACAACAAACAATGCACCGTGCGGCATTGCCATGCACTAGCGGGGCGGCCGGCGGCATATACCGGCGCATATACCGGCGCGGCACGGTGTACTGTGCGGCCGGCCGGTTCGGGAGTACGAGTAGGCCTTGGTGAATTTAATATTCCCCTAAATCGCGATCATCTCCAGCGAGCATTTTCTTGGCCTGGATATTTAGCTTTTTATTCTTCGAAGATTCACACAAACTACAACTGCCTAATTGTCTATGCGTATGACGTCATGCAGTTTAACAGTTCACCTTCTCATTGGTCAATGGGGAATCCTGACCTCATGCATTATGCACGTAACCCCTCTACCAAAACGGTAGACAGAAATAAAGAAAAACATAAGCTCCAAAAAACGCTATGGTAAAGGCTGTCTGGGCGGACAGTCCGTGCGTGCTAGTCTTTCCTCAAGCGTTGGAAAACTGAATGCGCGCGAATATATAACTCGCCAAGGCAGCCTTGACTAAAGGCTATCACAGGGGCGGTTAACGAGTTAAAATGTCAGCTTATTTGCTGCCGTCTTCCATGGTTGACATGTAAACACATCCATTGTCCACCATTCATTTGTACACACCGTGTTTTGAACTTGAATTTGACGGCTGTGGACGGCCTGTCAGTGTGGCAAAGCATGATTTTTAATGTGATGTGTGTTATTGACTGGTGTTCTACTATTCTTGCTAAGAACACAAGTTGACGTACATTGTACAATTTTGAATGTTAACCCACTTTTATCAAGCAAATACTCGCTCTCAAGAGTCGGTATATTTGTGGTGCTTGACCTGGTCTGAACTTTTGGCCAATCACATTTGGCTTAAAAAGCAAAATGGTATTTTTTGCCAAACAATTATCCCGGCAGCTTGGGGTGGGGGAGTTTGGAAAACAATTGATAGGTGCATAGGGATTTTGAGAATTGATACTAAGTTCTGACTTTTATTTTAATTTATTCACAGTCTTGGAATAAGCATGCAAGAGTATAAAACTGTCATCATAAAATATGTCTAACCTAGGGCCAATTTCATCAAGTTGTTTAGCTTAATCCAATATTTGTTTGCTTTATAAAAATGGGTTAGCAGTCAAAATCTTATGTGATTTGTATTACAATTGACTGGTGTTTTGCTATTCTTGCTAAAAACACAAGTTGACGAAAGATTTTGACTATTTACCCATTTTTATAAAGCAAAAACTAAATTGGATCTATCAGACGTTGCTTAAAGTGAACATAATAACGTGTTTCTATGTTTTATGCGTCATGTCCAATCTTTGTGAATTAAAAATGGCGAAAGAATCATCAAATATCTATTGAAGTTCTCGAGAAATGACTTCAAAACGATTCAGCTGAAATATTGTGTGATTAGAGATTAAAAGTGGGTTTGGCCAGTCTTAAACGTACATTTAAAATTGGCTAGGGTCTTGGGTGCTGATAATGGCCCGAGCCGCCATCCGAGGGCCATTATTAGCGTCAAGGCCCCTAGCCAGTTTTAAAGAGATAGTCCAGAACTTGAAATTAACGGAGGCCGTTGCCTTAGCCTTGATGCCCTTTTGCAATCATCTCATAAACCTTTTCATTTTCCAATGGAAGTGCCTTTTTTAAACTCCAAAAGAAATGGAAGTGCCCAGTCAGTGACGAATTTCAAGCCCTGATAGTATATACACAGCTTCAGATAATCTCAACAATTCCAGTTAATCCATAGGGTCTATACACAGTTTCAGATAATCTCAACAATCCTACTTAATCTAGAGTCTATACACAGCTTCAGATAATCTCAACAATCCCACTTAATCTAGAGTTTATACATGACTTGTACACCGTTTCAGATAATCTTAATAATCCTACTTAATCTAGAGTCTATAAATGTACACAGCTTCAGATAATCTCAACAATCCTACTTAATCTAGAGTCTATACATGTACACAGTTTCAGATAATCTCAACAATCCCACTTAATCTAGAGTCTATACATGTACACAGTTTCAGATAATCTCAACAAGCCCACTTAATCTAGAGTCTATACATGTACACAGTTTCAGATAATCTCAACAATCCCACTTAATGTAGAGTCTATACATGTACACAGTTTCAGATAATCTCAACAATCCCACTTAATCTAGAGTCTATACATGTACACAGTTTCAGATAATCTTAACAATCCCACTTAATCTAGAGTCTATACATGTACACAATTTCAAATAATCTCAATAATCCTACTTAATCTAGAGTCTATACATGTACACAGTTTCAGATAATCTCAACAATCCTACTTAATCTAGAGTCTATACACAGCTTCAGATAATCTCAACAATCCCACTTAATCTAGAGTTTATACATGTACACAGTTTCAGATAATCTCAATAATCCTACTTAATCTAGAGTCTAAACATGTACACAGCTTCAGATAATCTCAACAATCCTACTTAATCTAGAGTCTATACATGTACACAGTTTCAGATAATCTCTACAATCCTACTTAATCTAGAGTCTATACATGTACACAGTTTCAGATAATCTCTACAATCCTACTTAATCTGGAGTCTATACATGTACACAGTTTCAGATAATCTCTACAATTCCAGTTAATCCATAGGGTCTATACACAGTTTAAGATAATCTCAACAATCCTACTTAATCTATAGTCTATACATGTACACCGTTTCAGATAATCTCAACAATCCTACCTAATCTAGAGTCTATACATGTAAACAGTTTCAGATAATCTCAACAATCCTACTTAATCTAGAGTCTATACATGTACACAGTTTCAGATAATCTCAACAACCCCACTTAATGTAGAGTCTATACATGTACACAGTTTCAAATAATCTCAATAATCCCACTTAATCTAGAGTCTATACATGTACACAGTTTCAGATAATCTGAACAATCTCACTTAATCTAGAGTCTATACATGTACACAGTTTCAGATAATCTCAACAATCCTACTTAATCTAGAGTCTATACATGTACACAGTTTCAGATAATCTCAATAATCCCACTTAATCTATAGTCTATACATGTACACAGTTTCAAATAATCTCAATAATCCTACTTAATCTAGAGTCTATAAATGTACACAGTTTCAGATAATCTCTACAATCCAACTTAATCTAGAGTCTATACATGTACACCGTTTCAAACAATCCCACTTAATTCAATGTCGTCTATACACAGTTTTAGATAATCTCAAAAATCCCACAATCTATAGAGCAAGTCTATGCAATGTTTTAGATGATCTAAATAATCCCACTAAATATATAAAGTTTCAATACAGTTTTAAACAAATCCCACTTAATCTATAGAGTATATACAAAGTTTAAGATAATCTCACAAAAAAATTAATCCATAGTATCTCTATAGTTTTTTGTTCATGAGTTGACAATAACCATGGTACCAAACACCACATGAATTTATTTGTCTAAAATTGTATTTTGTGTGAAAAATTAACTAAAGCCATAAGTACTTCCATTCAACTCAACACAAAATCCATGAATGGATTTTTCAGGTTTTCTAAAGTATTACTGCATCTATGTGGCTGAAAGGCAGTTTTATCAACATGTGCTTTTAATCACGAGTGGAAATAACGCCCTTTGTAACAGTTTACCAATCATGTACTGTACCTTTAATCCATAGATTTCAGATAATCTCAAAAATCCCCCTTAATCCACTATACACAATTTTAGATACATGTAATCTCTAAAATCCCCCTTAATCCATAGTTTATATACAGTTTCAGATAATCTCGAAAAACACACTTAATCCAAAGTCTATACACAGTTTTAGAAAATCACAAAACTCCCACTTAATCCATAGAGCCTGCACACTGCCCCACCCCACCCCAAGGTGTCCCGCCCCCACGAAAAAAGTCCCGATACATATATTGCCCTGAAGATGGCAAGGAAAAGCGAAAAACACGTTTCTTGGAAACGACATACAGGTTAGCAGTGACTGGATAGCTGCAGAGAGTGCTGTATGCCCTGATTGAACATGCATCCGTATGTCAAATTGAACAGGAATGATTTCGTGGTGGAACGGGGAGCTGAGAGGGAAAAATACAAAACTAATACAAAAGCAAAAGGTGATGGGGATCATCCCGATTACCTAATAAAATAAGGGTTTAGAGCCGTTGCTGATAAATCTTGATGGAGTTTGCATCTGCCACTACCAACTCGCCAGAAGGTGTCATGGTGAATTCCTCCGGGTTGTACAGGTTCTTTGCGATACAGGAAAGAAAGCGACCTTCAGCATCGTAATGATGAATATGGTCAGTTCCTTCATTACCAAGCCCTGCTGCAATGTACATACCCGAACTGTTTGTGTACACACCCCTGCAGTACTTTACTGGCCTACCTCCGATGGTTGGTTTGATCCTGAATAGCGTAATGCCATTGTAATCGGTAACATGCACTACTGCCTCGACCCAGCTGCTGATTACAATTTTGTCATTGTCGATGGCCAGGAAGTGAGGCTCAATTTGCACCTGTATTGTGCCCACGATTGACCAGTCGGTCGGACTGTGTGCTGTCAACACCTTACGCGCTTTATCGCCCACGAAAATAATACCTTCCTTCCCGACTGTTACACTGTGGAGGTCTACATTCTCACCGGATGAAACAGTCGGAAAGGTAAAACCCTCTATGTTGTCGTCTTTAAACACCTTTACAACGGATGGGCAAACCACAACTAAACGGTTACCCGGTTGTGAGACTGCGATACTCCGCGGATCTGTTGAAGACAAAGATCGCAAATATGTTCATGTTAGAAATTCGCACACTAGGGTTAAGAGTGTCTCCGTACGTCTGTTGATCAAAAAAGCCATGTTCCCATTGGACTTTCTCTTTCACTACGTCACGGAAAGTCACTGCGACACTGCAGGAACATTCCTCTGTGTAATATTATCGTGCGTTCCCATTACTGTTAATGTCTTCAGTGCCCATGGGCCCGGGGACACCAATACACTTGACCTGTACATCGTGACCACGGTAACTTGACGGAGACTATTTCTTTGTCTTTTTTTTGCGTTTTCGCTTTGCGCGAAAAACCCTTTGTTTTCGTTTTGATTTTTGTTTCCCGTTTATTTCTTCTTCTGATTTTTTTCCCATAGACATACGTCATAACGCGTTGTCGGCACTTTTTCAGGTTGTTCCCAAACATCGATCTTAACGTCATCAGTTACGTCATTACAATAGTTTTAAAATGCCAATAAAGCCGAAAATGACCAAAATATGCCAAAACCGCGTGACGCAGGGTCTTCATATTTGGCAGACATATAGATAAGATCATGGGCTACAATGTTATTTGTGTAGGCATTTTCATCACAAACTTCTACCACCATGTAGAACGTCACCATGACGTCAATGATTACGTAATTATAATAATTAAAACATTACCAGAAAATGCATTTCGTAAAATGTTTCCCTGTATAAAACCACATGACCCAGGGTCTTCATATTTGGCAGACATATAGATCAGATCATGGGCTACAATGTTCTTTGTGTAAGCATTTTCATCTGACCCTTCCTTCCTGGGTCAATCGAAGGTCAAAGTTCAGCCAATTCACAACTCACCTTTCTTGTATTGTTTTTGTACTTATGAAGCAATATTAGCTATTAAAGTACGCTTGGTTTTCACAAAACTAGGTACAGGCATGGGCCCCATCACAAACTTCTACCAGCATGTAGAACATCACCATGACATAACTGATTACATAATTATAATAATTGTAAAATGCTACAAAAGTGGATTTTTATCATTAACATGACCAAAATATGCACTTTTTTAAATGCTTCCCTTGCTAAAGCCACGTGACCCAGGCCGTCATATTTGGCAGAGATATATATCTGATCATGGCCTACAATTTTTTTTCGTGTAGGCATTTTTATCTGACCCTTCTCTCCTAGGTCAATTGAGGGCCAAAGTTCAGCCAAGTCAACATTTGCGTATATACAGGGTGGATTTAAACAAACCGAAACCGATATATTATTGCTAATTGTAACTGAAGTAGGGCGCGTATGAATGAACGGGAGATATCATCTGTTAGGGTTGAATCTCCTCTTTAAAATGACACCATGATCATGTCATGTTTTCGGTTGACTGAGCAGTGACAAGTGTTATTCCAGGGGCCTAGTTTTAGATTTGACCGTTCTCAATGCGAGCAAACTTCGCAGAAATCAATTTTTACCGTAGCTGTCTATTCCGTGTGCCCTGTGTGACACGGCGCCAGCCGAGACTGTTACACGGTAACTTTTTGCGTGGAAGCAGTCTTTTAACTGTGTCTACCACGGGCGTGTAATTCAACAGAAGATGGTTTAACAAAAGAACAGTGAGTAGGATGCAATCTTTTATGTTATTTCAGTCTTATTTAAGAGAGTCCACTCTCTACAAGAAAGTAATTGTTTTATAATTCAAAAAGGGAAATAAAAACTTGCCTCTAAATTACGTTTTCAGGATAAACTTTTTAAATATTTAATTCAAGCTATCAACTTGAAACTTGGTAGGAACATCAACCCCAATGTGAAGGTGTGCATACAAGTGTGACGTCACTGTGACGTCATCGGGTATCAAATTACAAACCAAAAATGACCAAAATATTCATGTTTTAAAATGCTTCCGTCACGTGACCCATGACCTTCCTATTTAGCAGGCTTATAGATCAGATCATGGCCTACAATTTTCTTCTGACCCTTCCTTCTGGGGTCAATTTGAGGTCAAAGTTCAACGAAAACGAAAATATCAATTTTTGCACTTATTGAGCAGCAATGTTCATCAAACCAAGCTGAATCTATAAGAAACTAAGTACAGGCATAGGTCCTATGGCAGACTTACGACAGACAATTTGTTGTACGGAACAAATTGTTCCCACACATGTGGACTTTATAACTATACCAATGATGACGTCATCACGTGCATTGTGTGGGTATTTTCATCTGACCCTTATTTCCTAATTCGCCTTGCTCAAAGGGCAATAAAATATTTTCTATTTTGTGTCCCCCTTCCCATTTCCAACCCTGCGCAACCTGTGGAGAGAAACAACAACTTATACACACCGTTTGGGGAGCGCCGTACGACGACAAGCAACGCTTAATACACAGTGCTCCCCACCTCAAGGTTAAAGAACGGGAACATGAGTCCGTAGAATCATTGATTTTATTGCTGAATCATTAATCATTGTATCTGAAATTAATTGCAAGTGTTAACTTAAATAATGGACATTATGCATACCGTACGAGGTACCACTAAAACGTTTCCTTGTTGGTGTAAAAATCCTATACTGCAAGTTACAGTAAAATGACAGTATAATACTTGATCATAATGGCAAAACAGCGTATATACCGTGCGTCTCCTACCTCCATGGTCTTTGTAACTATCCAGCTCCAACTCAAAATATCTGTCATCTTGGAGAACCCATACAAATCACTCATGTTGTCAACCATGCGTCTTGGCGCGATGATAATTTGAAATCTGAGCCAAATATTTTATCGCAAACAATTCGCATTGATACGCAAGAGCACACAGTATACGACCCTCAAACGGTAGTACTATTTACCGGAAAACACCGGAAAACACCAGAAAACACCGGAAAACAGTATTTTTATGGTGTTTTCTGTAGGTTGTGGGGGTGGTGTTTTAAGTGCTTTCGGGTGTTTTCCGGTATTTAGTGTGTTTTCCGGTATTTAGTGTGTTTTCCGGTATTTAGTATGTTTTCCGGTGTTTTCCGGTGAGTTTTCCGGTGTTTTCCGGTATATAGTATCACCCCCCTCAAACTTACGCGTATTCCTGCGACCATGTGAGACAACACCATACGGATCACTCCCGTAATTATAACGAATGTCACGCGACCATATCATGCGAATTTATAACTATCAGAAAATACAAAAGATTCATCTTGTTACCGCCTGCATAGAATACCATTCGGATTTATTAGTGTAATACTTTAAAACATCCATCTTGCGACCATGCGGATATGTAAGTATATGATTTCAAAACATTAAACTTGTAACCAGCTGATATAACACCACGCGGATTTATAACTATCAGAATTCAAAACAATCATCTTGCAACTAGTAATAGAATACCATGCGGATTTGTAAGTGTAAGAAATTCGAAACATTCATCTTGTACCACTTGATAGAACACCATGCGGATTTATAACTATCATAATTCAAATAATTCATCTTGTAACCACCTGACAGAACACCATGTGGATTTTAACTATCAGAACTGAAATTATCTGCCATGAAAACAACAAATGTGAGAACATCAAGTGAATCTCATTCAATGTGTATCATGTGAATCGTATGAGGTAACATACGGGTTAATTAATCAAATTCAAAAAACAATTGTCATATGTGAGCTTGTAAAACTCACGGTTGTTACGTGAAAGTGACACTGTGAAAAAAAGCATATCAAGAATCATTCGTTTAATCTGGATAGGTCTATCATGTGAACCCCATGGGATAGAGGACAAGCAGGTTTGTAATCAATTTCAACATTCTGCCATGTGAACATTGTGAGAAAACGCAATCTCATTGAACAATGTTGAAGCATATCATGTAGATTACAATACATGTTTTGTATCCAAAATTCAAAGTATCAATGCATGTTACATAAATCGTATGATAGAACATGTGCCTTGCGTATGTGATGAAAACCATACATAATACATGTACTCATTCATTGCTTGTCAAGTGAACCAAATAGAGAACATGCGAATTTGTAACTCGAATTCAAAACGCCCGTCGTGTGAACATGTCAAAAACACAATGAATCACTTAGTCAATGCATGTCATATGAACCGAATAAGAGAACATGTGGGTTGTAATCAATTTCAAAACATATGTCATGCCAGCAGGTGAAAGAACACCATGTGGGTTGGGCTATAGAGTACAGTAAAGTGAGACTATATGCATTAAGTTTACTGTAGGCCTCAATGACTTGCAACGTATGAGACATTGGTGTGGTTTAAGAGCTCTGAATCTTGTGAAATGAAGAAATATGCCCTTATATGGCAAATCATTGCTGTACATGTACATGTACCTGTATGTGGTTCACTTTCAATCTCACAGAAAAGGACCGACTTCTGTTGTGATAGAAGTCCCAAGTCGATTTTTTGTTAAGTTCACCACAAGCTTATCTGAACCAACACAAAATGTTTATGCATGTCGCATGTGACCATATGAAAGAAGATGCAGTTTTCTCACTTTCAAACTCGAACATGTCATGTGAACATGTGAGAGCTTTCATACGGACCATTCTCGTCCAATACATGTCATGTGGGCATTTGGGGTTACACTGAATTTGCAACCCCTATAGATGCATACTGGAATGGAAATATGCTAATTATATAAAGAACTATACATGTACATGTATGATAAGGCCTCATTGCCGTGCTGCAGATCAAATCCTGCAGTATTAAACAACTCTGAATCATGTGTGAATACAAATACCTTGTCTAGAACAGGAAAGATTGGAAATAGAATATGAGAATTGGAGGAGTAAAATTTCGATGGCAACATGTCAATTTAATACAGAAACATGCGAATCTTCCTCTCTACCTAAACATACTTCTACCTTCTCACAATAAACTATTTAGCAGCTATATACGTCAAGCATTGGTGTTTGTCAATTGTCAGCACATTTCAGTATCGGTAAAACACCTTTACACAAAGGTCAGTGATATGTTTCAATGGCAAGGGATACCCCTTATCTATGCTGGTGTTAGTTTCCTGCAATTGAAACTCTTCAACCCAATTCCAGTCCTGGTGAAACCTCATGTTTTGACTCTTCATCCTCCATGTTAAACACATCCGCGTTCCTTGCATCAGGAATGGATGGTACGAAAACCTGTGGAAATATTAAAATAGTATGTAGGATTAAGATGACAGTCAGTGCCGTTGTACATACAAACATAGTACTTAATTATATTGCTAAATTGTTACTATGGAGTTCAATGTATGTTTTAAATCTGGACAATGATGGGCTCGACCAGCCAAATTCATACTCAAAAGAACTGAACTGGGGCAAATTTGAATAACCTATCATTTCTTTCGGGGTAAATCCATTTCGAAATATGCGAATCATAATCAGAAAACAACCCAGAGTCAAGTATCAGGCCTATTAAAATCCCACTTTGATATCAGTTGTGGCTGTTCTATCTGACTATGCCTTACTGGGATTTATGCTTCCCAACAACTTGATCGAGGGCGACCATAATATTTGTTTCAATATAAATTATAATGTGCTTGAAATCCAATGATGCCAACCGTATCTTAAAGAGTCGCTTTCACCCGCTTTCCAATGAAAAAAAACAAATGCAAGTAAACCATTGTCATACCTTTTTAATTTACCTTCAATGTTTTAGCAGAACTGCGTGCGTAACTGGACTACTGGGCGCCGTCATCTTGTTTGAAGCCGGAGTTGGTTGCTCAGCGTTTATGTATTCCCTACTCCGGGGGCCATACGCCAAACAAATATCACTACAACTGGCTTCGTTTTTGCGTTAGGCCTATACATAGAAAACGTTAAAATACTAAATCCGCTCAAAATTAGTGGCATAGTAACCAGTGTCATGATTTTTTGAAACCTCAACGGAAGAACCTCCTGTACAACACATATGAGACTGATGGAAACTTTTCCAAGTGTTCTCTAAGAAATTGTTTCACACTGCCAATTAGTGTTCCTCCATCAACTCTGCACCCACCGGCAAGTTTGATTAGTTATTTTAAAGAATAACTTTCATGGTCATTTTCCCAATTCCTACCACTACAGTTTATCTCGGCCCTTTCTTTATCGCCATAATCGCGAACTAATTGTGACCAAAACATGTACTGCACCATTAACCATGTTTAAAAGCTGAATATCTGAAATGTTGAAATCCCCTATATTATACATGTATCAGCTTAATTCTTCTCTGTAATGTGTATTGCCGATTTCTCAAAAAATTAAAACATATTCGTCCAAGACGTAAAATATTTTATACTGGATATTTAGTTCCATTTTACCGTAATTGAACCTGCACAAAATTTATTTTATCTAATCTGTTTCTTTGTTCTGCGTACTTAACTCAGTGTGCATGTAGCCCAGCAATCCTCCGCTCGCTTCTCTTGTCTCTTTTTGTTAAAAATGTGCCATTTTAAAGCATTTTTAATGCAAATAGAGCCCAATTGGTAGCGAATTTGACCATGGTTCTACGAAACGCAATGTTCCTATACACATGTGGACTTATGACTATACCAGTGGTGACGTCATCATATGCACGGTGGTTACATAATATGGTATTAAATTACGTAAGGTGTTGGAGCTGAATTGTTTAAAAATGCTGTATCTTGAGAACTACAATATATATTTGAATGATTTCTTCGCCACATTTAAAGGCACAGGCTCGTCAGCAATGCGCGCCCGCCAAATGTGTGCCACGCAATACGCAGCTCCATAGCAAAGACGTGGAACTGCGTGTTTCGAGCACGAATTTGGCGGGCGCGCATTGCTGACGAGCCTGTGCCTTTAAGAGCATATGTTCAACAAATCATGATGTCGTCACAAGTGTCAAATCACGAGAATTCAAAGGTTATTATTTCAAAAATTAATATCTCAAGAACCGTAATAGATACTGGAAACATTATTTCACAGCATGATATGTCTCAATCAACCGAACAAAGCATTCAATGATATGACCCTTGTGAGACCCTACTTCCGGTCCAAACCGGAAGTTGTTCGAAAATGTGCCATTGTTTAGCATTTTGATTGCAAATAGAGCCAATGTGGTAGGGAATTTGAACATAGTTCTACGGAACGAAATGTTCCCACACATGTGCACTTTATGACTGTAGCAATGATGACATCACGTGCCCGGTGGTTACGTAATATGATCTCAAATGATGAAATATTGAGAACTCTAATAGATATTGGAAAGATTCTGTCACCACATATACATGTAAGAACTTGTTCTTCAGTACAACCTTGAACAATTTGTACACACAACAGTGACGTCATGATGAGATTGACTGTGCCAATAATGACGTCATCAGATTCACAATTTTAGCGTTGAATAGTCAAAGAGTCATGTCTTGAGAATTCCAATACTGGCAATCGATAAGTGAATGTTTCTTTTGCAACATCGACCAACTCAGGTTTTCAACCAATTTCAAAAGTGTGACGTCATCATGAGCTCAATGTTCATGTCGCCCGATGACCTTGCGTTTGTAAAAAAAAAACTAAAACGCCAAGCTATAGTCGTTTTTGTTTTGAACATGCGTTCGTCCCGAAAACCGATCTCCGCGACACAGTCAATAAAAGGGGCGGTCGGGTTGGCGTACGGGTTCTTTCCTCGCCTTTCACCTCTGGGGTCCCGGGCTCGAATCCGGGGCGTGTATGTGGATTGGGTTTGCAGTCCCTACTTGACCGCGTGGGTTTTCCCCTGGGGCATTTCTCTGGGGGGTTTTCTCCCACTTCTAAAACTGCAACTCCTTCTTCGTCATCTCAAGTTACTAATATAGTATAGTTAAAGCTAAAACCGTATTATAGTTGATGGCATAAAGGGCCTTAGTTGCCGAAGATGCCATAAAATATACAACAACAACAACAACAGTCAATAACAACGTCTAGGGAATTTAGTAGTGACAGCGCCGTGCGCGCGCACCTGTTTTGTATAATGTTATGCAGAGAGCACTGTCGCCTGCTTACTATGCATGTATGCACGATGTCTAGTCCCCTGTGTCCTCACATCGTGGCATGACTGCACGGGGAAGCCGCAGGCTGGGAAAATCGTAATGCCCTCGGCAAACCTTACGATTTCGACACGGCAATTTAATTATTTTGTACAATTGTACTAGACATTGCAAATATTAAAAATCTATCAAATAGGTACTGTTTCACAGATAATCGAGGCCACAGTTCATGAACATCTTTGCCAGTTTAAAACCCGCCGGTTCGGGAAAATAATCTTTCAAGCTTTAAATTGTTTTGAATGAAAAACAAAACCTGGTGAATTAAAACACTGCTTGTTGCCGTAGCTTGATCGTGTGTTGAACAGTTTATTGGCCTAAATCTTGATGGCTTAGAAATCTTCGGAAATAATCTGGAATATTTGACAGATACACATTCCATTTTATCATCGCGTAACAGAGAAAATCGATGACACCATGGAGCTATAAATAGCTCCATGCTCACACGAAATCTGGAGGAAAGTAACTCGCAAAAAGCAAATACTGCACACCGGGCGACTCGTGCGTGCACAAAAACATAGGACAAGAGAGAAACATTTTTTTAATTCGTGACATAAATTCCCCTTTCCTCCCAGTGGGTTTTCAAAATGTCAACTAAAAACCAGCAAAAGCACTGTCATAAGATAAATCCTTAGGCCCATGCCATAGGTAAGGACTTGGAAATCCGTGACATCATCAGTCGTGCAGTCGTGACACTATTATTGGTCAAATCCGTAACCGAATTTTGCATGCTTGATGACTGCTGCGTGAAATTGCACCGTAAATCATGTCGTCTTTAGTTTCTGTCATTTAATCTGCCAGGCTGATTTATTTTTGGTACAGGCCGATTGGGGCTGGTTTTCTTTGTATTTGTGCCAAATATCACGCAAATCCACCTGTGCAGTGGTGAGATTTTCCGCCCCAAAATATCACCAAAATCGGCAGCTGGCAGGCGCCATGAACTACCTACATGTATATAGTCTTGATTCAAGATACCAATACGGGCATGACTATGCCAGTTGGCATAACAAAGCCTGCACCTACATGTATAGCGAAACTTGAATTTAAGACTAACCAAGAATAAACAACGTCCTGCGTGCCAAGAAGGGCGCTTTGCATCACATCAACATTTTGAAAGTTGCTGTCTATTCATTTTTATTGGCGATTCCGCACGTAAATTTGACACATTTTAACAAGCATAAAACAGGATCTGCTTGATGAATTTTTGCAACAAAAGTAGTTTTGATATCTGTTGCAACTTGTCTGTTGTGAATGGTTTTAACTTAAAATAGAAATGTTTAATTTCTTTGCCTACCCTTGCAACCGCGCAAGCCACCCGGCTAAATCAACAACGCGTACCGGTCAAATCAACCGACATGCAAGAAACTTTCAAATCAGCACGATATAAGCGCCTAACGTACGGTGTATGTACCAGGCTATTTGCTCTTAAGTGCGCGTGCGTTAAGAAAAATGTACCCGTATCTGCATACAAAACTAACGCATGCGCACTAATTTCCCCCTTTTTCGGTGGGGGGGGGGGGGGGGGGCGGGTGTGTGGGGGGGGGGGGTGGGGCGGGTGTGTGGGGGGGGGGGGGGGGGGGTGTGTGGGGGGGGGGGGGGGGGTGTGGGGGTCGGGTTGAATTTACGGATTTCTCTAGACGGTGATTTTGACAAAACGATATGGTGATAGGACTACGAACGAGTCTATTGCGTGATTACGCCCTCTCGCGGCAGTCGGGTATCCAACAAATAATGACCGGATTTCTCTAGACGGTGATTTTGACAAAACGATATGGTGATAGGACTACGAACGAGTCTATTGCGTGATTACGCCCTCTCGCGGCAGTCGGGTATCCAACAAATAATGACCGTCTGGGGCCTAGACTATAGACTGCCGAAGTGAATACGTCATATCTTGTTGGTTGCCTAGACAATTGGCTCTAAACTAAACATCACTGGACCGTGTCCCTGTGCTTTGCAATGGTACTTTTCCGACGGCCATGTTAGTTTAGATCCAATTGCCGTGGCAACCCACGTCACAAGGGTGGGGTTAAAGACAAAGATCACAAAATGTGTTGATGAGAAAAGGCATGTTCCCATTGGACTAAAGGGTGGGGTTGCAACTCCCTCAACCTCCCACAGACACGTCCAGCACCCCCAGTCGCCCCTCTTTGGAGAGAACCCTAGCTACGCCGCTGGTACTCGTTTACAAGCAGAATGTTGCATGAACATTGCTGTTATTATCAAGATTCGACTGTACTTACTTTCAACGGGAATATTGCATGATATCTTCCCATCCATGGAACAGATAACGACTCGGTTGTTATTGCGGTCTGCTACAGCTAAGTAAGATCCTCGAAGAGCAATGCCTCGAGCCCTATTAAACTCGCCTGGATTACTTCCCTCTTTGCCAAACTCTCGAGATAGTTCCCACCTGCCTCCAGTAGTACACAGCAACTTGCCCAATTTAATGTCACCGTCAGCTATTTCATGCTTCTTGAAAGTCAGGTCCGCCATGTTGTCGACATTGGTCCTATGCTGACTGCTCAGTTGTTCCAAGTCTCTGATAACTGTGGAGCACAGGGAATCTCTGTCTAATGCAGTGTTGGCCACTGTTTTAGCCGTCTCCAATGATTTCTGCATACTTTCTGATAGGGTTCCAAGTGTCGCGCAAGTTTTGTTCAGATCTTTTTTCCGATCCTTGTGAGTGCTCTCTATTTTCTTAACTAAGTCGTTTTCGAGCATTGTCGCCTTTGCTCGTAATTCTTCAGCCGTGTTTCGCACTTCTTGCTTGACCCTTTCTACTGAACGCCCAAGTTGGTCGTTCACATCCGAAATGTTGGTTTGACGTTGTAGAAGTTCTTCCAGAATGTTTCCAAGAAATTCAAAATCTCTCTCTGTTGAGTTGGCATGAGGTAGTTCAATGTGGACATGCGATGGTTTAGGGTGTCTTTCCACGTCGCGATTTCGGCAGAATACAACGTAACATGTCATACAAAACAGCCGTGAAACGTCGTAGTTTGGACATTCTGGATGTGCTGCCAGCTTTTTCGTCGTGGACATCTCACTCAACTTGTCCACTAAATAAATATAAACAAATAATAAAATGAAAAAAAAAAATTATTTGCGTTCTGATTTATATACGGCCTAAATTGTTTGTTTGCAGCCAAGAGTCCACGAAGCGTTTTAACCAATTCATAGAATACCACTTAAGAAATATCAGAACTTAGTAGACTCTATTCGGGTTAAAAGGTTGGAGTGAGGGTACATGTACTGTGTGAAGAAGAAAAAACACGCCATCTAGACATCAAGCGATTAAGACAAATGGCAAGAGACTTGAAGAAAAACAAAGAAAACGGATGAGTACTCAAATGAAAACTTCATCATTTGTGTTGCCAAGGTTACTGCGTCTGCAATAAAACCAGTGAACCTGCGCTCTAGCAATGGACGTTTGAGATTACCAGCGACCTAACTACCCTGGTAACTGACGTCACACTTTAGTAGTCTATTATTTTGGAATGCTCAATGACAAACATTACCTTGTCCAGGACCACGGCACAGATTGAAGGTTGAATTTGGGGCGCCTCCAAGAACAACAGGGCCACCTTGTCCCTGAATGTTCATATTGTTCACCATTAATACCCGAGCAGTATGGCCACCTGTATTGTGTGCACCAAAAAGTCAATATAGTTTGTTTTTAATGGGTTTAATGAACTTCAATTCGCAGCCCGTAGGCTGAATTGCATGAAACTTACCAGTGTGTTTCACCGTAAACATCGAGATGATCAGCATTATGATTGTCAGACAATAAAGGTTCTACTTTACAATTGAAATTGTATCCAAGTTATTTCCATGATTAAAATTGAACTTATTAACAGTTTCATTCGAAATATTGATCATTAAAACCATAAAACAGCAATTCCAAAATGTACATTTGTTGCTTGTATTGGTTTTTTTTTCGGTGATGACAGTTTAGGACAAATTTCAACATGGGCTCAGAGGCATGAGTAGAGGATGACTTTAATGTAATTTTCTTGCCATCGATTTTCCAAAATCCAGGTCAAAATTGGGCCACAGAATCCTCAATTTCTCATAAAAGCGTGATGGTTTGGTTGTGGACTTTCTTGAAATCTTATATTTATGTTAAATTCTATGATGATTTAACATTGTTCCGAAGAGGTATTGCCATGACGGGGGTAAGACAGCGGACTATGTACTCCAGTTGGCAGTTTCTCCCACAAACGTACAATTTTACACGGAAAAATATTTAGTCGGGTTCTTCTTGAAGTAAAATTTTGTGTAAGTGAGAATGATGTAGGCCTACTGGTGCTTTTAATAATAACGACAATACGTACATGCTGCTTCTGCCCAACGTAAAACATGACCATCATTTTGCAGCACAACTGGCCAGTCGTTCGGACTACAGGGTTCATCAGATTGTCTGTTCATGGTCGAGTTGGTACCGGCTTCAACTGCTTAACCTTGGGTGGCTGCAAAGTTACCTGTTACATTATTTTGGTAGGTGTGTGATAACAAATTGAAATCTTTCAGTTAAAACAGGTCATTTTATTCAACAGAACATGAAAAACGAAATCATAATTTTAAAATACCAAAATGAGCATGTTTCGTCCAGTACAAATTAAATTGTTCCAAAAGGAAAGTCTGAAAATTCGGCATTAAATGGGTTACACATCGTCAATAGGAGCCTGTGACCATGCCGCGTTGCCTAAAGTTGCGGGACGATAACCAACGTGCAAACAAGCTAGGTCTGCCAGAAGCCGGGACTATTTTTAATCTGGACGTTTAATAATACAACCAGTCATTTGAATAGCAAATATTGCACGCGATGCTTGGTGTATTTCCTGATAGCTTAGGTATATAAGAATGCCTTGAGAAGAAACTAGTAGAGCAACATGGACGTACGTCGCAATATTAACTTCTGTGAACGTGCACTTGGAAGCTCCCGCTTTGCGTACATGGTGTGCAACTTGGCGGATGAATATTGCGTGGGATTAGGAAATTCGGCCTTTTCGTCCTGCAGTTGGCAACTGTTTTTTTCTCTCTGCAAAAGTTCATCTAAGCTGTAAACTTAAGATCATAATGGTGCCCTCACACCATAGCGATCACCAGTTGCGTACATGTATGGTTGCAAATAAAAAATAGTGGACATAAGTTCCGAACGCAACTCACACGCAACTAATAGGTTTGATAGGTTTGAAGTACGCAACAACCACGCAGGTGATCGCAGACACACGCAGAGTAAGTTCAGAAATTTTGAACATGTTCAATAATTTTCGGCGAATGCCTGCGATCAATTTATACGCAAAAGGGACGCAACAGGTACGCTACGCACGCAACACGATCGCAACACGGTCGCAACAGGTACGCAACTCATAAGTTATGAACGCAGGTGATCGCAGGTCCAAATTTGAGGTATCTGTGGTCGATTTCACCAAACTCTTCGTAAGTGAAGCCCAGTTTCCATATAGACGTAAACAAACGCGGAGAGTGCCGCAAACTAGCAACGCAAACAGTAACGCAGACAGTCGGCAAAGTTGAACAAGTTCAACTTTGCCGACTGTTTTCGTCAGTGTTTGCGTTTGTGTTGTTTGCGTCTAGTCTGCGTGTGCGCGTTACGATTATATGGAAACCAGGCTTTAAGGTCCATAAGGCTTGCGATGGATCCTAGGGCTGCGATGGATCGTGGCTACGATATATGCTGCGGTGGATTTCACCAAACCTATCGTAAGCGTGATGCGTTCGATTATCGATTAAGGATATTTGCATATTTACTCTGAGGCTGTTTGCTGTGCTGAATTATGTTTTTAATAAAACGGCCGTTGGCCACACGAGTTCAAAAGGTCCCGTGTCCGTTCTGCGTAGTGCAATCGCGCGTTAAATTTGGCGCGCAGCTTGCGGGACGCGTACCAATACATTTTGTGCAGTCACCAAGCGCGTTGGCGGTTTTTGTTTTTCAGGTTTTTAAGTCGCGCGTAGGATTCCACGTACACGACGTTGTGGCCGACGTAGACAGTGGATGGCCAACAGCTAGCTGCAGCGCGCGGCAGCAGCCGCAGCATAGCTTCCGTGTTTTTGCATGCAGTAAAAACATCGACACTGAACAATTTTAAGGTGACACTTTGTAACCTGCTAAAATCGTATGTGTAGAATTTAAAAATGTTATCTCGTTTATTATCGCTTAACATATAATCTATTAAGGGTGACAATCAGTTTTTTGGGGAGCCAGAGTTCGTTTCGTCTTCCAAAAACGGCAAAAACCACGACCATCGTTGGTCAAAAAGTACGGTACAATGACCCATTGCCTCATCGGAGCTTACGGTGCTTTGCCATGGCAGATATGCATCGGTACACTCATCGCAAGTTTCTTGAAATTGATCTTAGGACGCAACACGAGTTACGGAGCGGTAATCCATCGCATTTTGAGTTACGAAGGATCGTAAACGTTAGTATAATCGACCCCTGGCCAGGTTTTGGTAGGCAAGCGTACATGTTGCGAATGTGTTGCGTACCTGTTGCGATCATTGTGCGTATTCCCAGCGTATCCCCAACCTATATGCCCTGTTGCGTGTTAGTTGCGTACTACATGAGAAGTTGAGAAATTGTATAAATAGTGGGCCTTTTCTAGATCGGTGTCAGTTGTTGGTGGACCTCCGACACTATGAACATCTAACAATGGAAATTGGGCACACACCATTGTTACTAACAATGGGGTTACAATGAACATGTACATGTTTTTGCTCATAGTGCGAGGTGACCACATATGTAGCTACCTTTTGCTGTTATTGGACATCAGTTTAATCTGGTCAATTTAGCACTCCAACACATACGTGACCGAGATTCGCAACTACCACGCAGGTACAGGTCCAGCGCAAATTGTAAGTTTTGAACGCAACTCGTAAGTTCTGCACGCAACTCGCACGCAACTCGCACGCAACTCGCACGCAACTCGCACGCAAGTGATCGCAGGTATAGGGCTTGGGAATGTGATGTCATGCAACGTCACAATGTTTCCGCCATGTTTGTTGCCAGTAACATGCGCGAGTACGTTCAGATTATAAGCAATGGGAGCTGCGTATCACTGTTAAACTGTTAAACTGTAGTGCAAAGACCCACAACCACCCTGACGAAGGCCTAGTAGGCAACAAAATTGGTCCACCCTCGTAAGTTGAGCACTAGTTTTATTTTTTTGCACTTTGCACTACAGTTTAACGATACGTTCAGCTTGTTTTGTTCTCACGCGTGCAGGATGCGTGCGCCGCGCCGCGACATGTCTAATTCAACTACTAGGTCGTTGTTTGCGTGATATGGAATCGCGCGGGCGCCGCACGCATCTAAAGTTGACGAGGCTGCACGCCAGTTCGCATAGCAACCACTCACTACCTTGAAATTTTGTATCATTGGAAAGCCCTGTTATCTTTACAGTGATGTGTCATTTGTTATGATTAATCAATTGGGGAATGTGCAGTATAGCGGAATACAGGGGTGGGTGGAAAGTGAAATGTCACAAAATTCACTGCTATTGTCATGCAGTGCATTTCCCTTTTGCTTGGAGGATGGGAATGTGTCAATGCACTTTTTGACAATAGCAATGCATTTTGTGACATTTCACTTTACACCCGCCCCGTATTCAGCTGTGCTGCACATCCCCCAATTGCTTAATCATAACAAATGACACATCATCGTAAAGATGAATAACAGGGCTTTCCAATGCTATACAATTTAAGGAAAATTATTTTGCAACAAGAGAGAAATCGTCAGTCAAACTTGACTTTCCGAACTTTTTTTTTTGCTCGGATAAGTTTGTAACACGATTGCATCCGTGTCTGTGGTCTTGAGGATTGCTTGACCTGGACTGGTGGTAACGATAGTGCTCGTTTGGTATGACTGGAATTACACCAAGCCAGTGGGTGTTTTATTCGCACGAATAAAACATTATAAAAACCGAATTATGGTTGATCCTTCGCTGATTCCCGTTGATGTAAGCGTTGCTCACTTGAGTGGCCAGTACGTCTCTGGGAATGGCGTCGGAAAATTTTGTGGTCTCTAGGATTGCTTGACCTGGGGTCGATTTCACTAACGTTTACGATTCTTCGTAACTCGATATGCGATGGGTTACTGCTCCGTAACTCATGTTTCGTCCTAAGAACAATTTCAAGAAACTTCCGATGGGTTTAACGATGTATATCTGCCATGGCAACGCACCGTAAGCTACGGTGAGGCAATGGGTCATCGTAGCGTACATTTTGACCAACGATGGTCGTTGTTTTTGCCGTTTTTGGAAGATGAGACAAACTCTGGCTCACCCAAAAACTGATTGCCACTCTTGTTAGATTCTATGCTACGCGATATAAACAAGATAAAATGTATATTACGGTACGGTACTATCCCAGGTTGGACTCCGTACCGCAAACAACATGTGGATACAGAGTCCAGGGTATGAAGTTCCAAAAACAGGGGGGAAATTTTTGTAACAAAAAAATTCAATATTTCTACCTTGTGCTGGAAGCCGGTAATGTATGGAATTCCATATGTGCCAATCAATCCGCGTCTGCTTTTTTATCCCGTCGCGTTTTTTTTCCCGTCGCATTTTTTCTTTTCGTCGCATTTTTTTTCTTTTCGTCGCATTTTTGTTTTCGTCGCATTTTTTTTTTCGTCTAATTTTTTTCCTGTCTCATTTTTTTTTTTTCGTCGCATTTTTTTTTTCGTCGCTCTTTTTTTCCCGTTGCATTTTGTTTTCGACTACTGCTACTCACGTCTGTTTAAGGCCCATATAGATAACGGGCACAGACTATTTTTCTGGGCTTGGGCGCGTGATTCCACACCGCCGGAGTCGAGTAGAATCGATGCCACTTCGAATCGCGTTTCGATATTTTTTTGAGGAATCGATTACCTGTATAAATCGATTCCCTGTCAAAATCGATACCCTGTCGAAATAGATTCCCTTTCATCTAGATTTTAGAACAAATAAATGAAATGAATGAAATAAAATTAACCCGAAGGAATTTTTGTTATGGATCTGACCCCTGAACCACCCTGATGACTAGCTGAACCTGGTGCATCGTTTGTACTAGTGACGCGCCGTAGATCAACCAGTCGTTCAGGTACATGCAAAGGTTCACACCCTGCAGCCTGAGGTACGCTCCCACCGCACTGGTAACCATCGTGAACACCCTGGGCGAAGGGAAAAGCCCGAAGGGAGGGGACGTACGTCTGGCCCAGGATTTCGAATCTGAGCCAGCGCTGGTCCAGGGACGAGACCGGGACGTGCAGGTAGGCATCCTTCAAATCGATAGAGGATGCCCACCTTCTCTTGAGCGGGCAGCGTAGGATGGACGCAAAAGTCTCCATCCTGAACTTGCGAGGCCGTATGAAACGGTTCAAGGGCTTGGGGTTCAGGATGGGGCGCCAGTCCCCGGTCTGCTTGGGAGCCAAGAAGAACGTCAACCAAAACCCCTCGCGGAAGGGGGGGGGGGGGAGGTCGACCGGAGAGATGGCGCCCTTGGCAAGCAGGACCGAGACCTCTGTCATAAGGATGACATCCTGACCTTCTAACCCCCATCCTGTGGATAAGGGGTAGGTTTCGGTTAAGAAGTCGCTGGGGGTACCGCCGTGAATTCCAGGCGATAACCCCGAGACACAATTTCCAGAACCCACGCGCCCGGGGAGCTGAGATGGCTGGCCACTCCGGAGCATACAACCGAAGGCGGCCGCCCACCGGAGGTGGTAAGGATCCCGTTACATGAGGGGATTCCGCGGCCGCCGAGCCCTTAAACCGACGTTGCTTCCCCTTCTTTGGGCCCTTGCCCTTCGAATTGGGAGGCTGGCCAGCCCTGGCCCTGAATTTCTTCTGAGAAGAACCCGGGGCACCGGACTGCTTGGTGTCCTGGGAAGTGCCTGACTTCCCCTGCTTGGCGGGCCTGCCAGAGCTCGAACAGGAAGGGCGCTTGCCCTTGCTCTTCTTGCTCGAAGTTTTTTTGGGAACCAGAAACCTTTGCCTGTGCTTGCTTTAGCGCTTGCTCACTCTCAACCCGCTTGGCTAAAGCGAGCAGGGAAGAACAGAACGCGCCTCCGAAGAGGACGTCCTGTTTCTCAGGTTTGGTCTTCGAGACCTCAGAAGCCAGGTCTGAGCTTAGCGACCAGAGGGAAAAACAGACATTTTTACACCGGAGGGTCAGCGCCATCGATGTCTCCGTTTGCCGGGTTACAAGCGCGGCCATTACCATGGCAGCATCAGAGACCTCCGTGGCGGCATCTGCTCTGTCGCCCAACAACCGACGCATGTCGTGGGCGACGATCATGGAGAAGGCCCCTAGCCGAAGGCTGGAGGACACCGCCAAGTCAAGAAGGCGCAGCTGTTTCTTCCCAGAAGGGAGAGAAGACCGCTGGAGGTCCCTTGGTCGACGGTAGCCTAGCGGCGACGTCATGGTCCATGGAGGGTGTCCTCAGGAAGGAGTCATAAGCCTTCTCCGTAGTCCGGAATGATCTGGTGAAACCCTTCACCAAGAAAATTCCAAACTTCTGGGGAACATCCCCCGACCTGTCCCACAGTAGACGAACGTCTGTGGGCAAGAAGCATGCCTGGACCCGTGGAGGCGGGAGCACGGCTGTTTCACGCGCGTTTCCCAAATGCAATGAAACTTTTGACACGAACTATGGTTACTCCAGTAATGGCATGGGATAAGAATCAAAACGAGTCTCGCAGAGGCCCGCTCGTTCTCGAGGTCAACTTACACGGTCTATTGTGGGTGCACGTGCCCACTTTTGAAGGCATACAGAGTTCATCCCGCATACAGAGTGCACCCCACCACTCAGTTGTCGTGTCCCAATAACATATTATAGTATGCATGCACACAAATCTACTATAAGCAATGTGCTCACATTATTACCCCTGGTCACTAGGCTCACTGGAGAGCATACAGCCCTGTTGGACTCTCATGATGAGAGCCCAACAATCAAACACAGAACACTTTCACTCTCATACATGTACATGTAGGTATCCATTAGCTTCCGGTGAAACCAGATAGTCAAGGGCACACTCACATTGCCATCACCTGGATTCGAACTGACAACCTGTAGAATTGATCAGGTATTAAATATGACATATTAGACTGCTCTCCTTTAGTAACATGTTGTATACTATGTATAATGCAATTAAGACTAGCGTTTTTGAGCAATATATTGACCTTTTACAAAAATTCAAAAAACCATGAGGGAAAAAGATACTAAACCAAATTGTATGCCAAAGATAGATTGGATACAGTATTTTAAGATATGTAAGTTTCAATCGCTTGGGTAGTGACCTATTGCGGGAACAACCCCTCAGAAGAGGAGGCTCATTTTGCCATTTTTCTTTGCGGACCCACATTTAAACCTTGACCACGCCCCCAAAAAGGGTGGAATTGCTTTGCCCTAGATATGAAGCAAACCGCAGGGTATCCTGCACCGTCCCCGACCGCGGGAGCCTCGGTAGCTGGACATGACGTTGGTGCTTATGCTATAGCTACCGGGGCACAGGCGGGTCAGCCAGTTTGGCTGGGTCCCGCTGGTGCTGAGTACCTGCCACAGCTAGTCCCTTCGGAGTTAGCTGACCAGCAGTACGTAAAAAATACACCCCAGCCTGGTTGGCACGTCGGGGTGGACCAGTCCGGCACGGGTTTTCGACCTAGCGGGAGCTCCATCGGACTATGGCTACGCCGTGACCCGACCACCGGCTGCTCGGCCCCCTGGTCTTGGGTCAGTTGGGGCCGCTACCGAACAACCTTTGTTGTTACGGGAACTCATCTCTCTCTTCAAAGGAAGGGGTACTGCTGATTCGGTAGGGCCAGGTATGAGAGCTGAGCACGGCGGTTACGCAAGTGACCCCCGTCCCTCGGATAGCGTACCTTCAGGGACAGGAGGCGTCGAGCCTACGGAGAACCGGCTTGGGTCATCGTTGGGGCTCGGTCGGGTCTAGACTGGTCCCCTGTCCTCATATAGGCTGTGTCACGGTTTGCGCAAGCGTCAAGCAGGCGCTTAGAAGATTTGGCATCGCGCTACGCGATTAATGTCTGGAAAATAACACCGGCGGCAGCAAAAGATATGCCTGTAACTTGTCAGGACCAAATAAGCATACTGGTTTCGGTGGGAATCAAGGTTGAACAAATAGCTTTATCCGTACCATGTCATTCATATCATTCGATGGGGTTTCTGCATCATGTTTTGTCAAGTTTTTTTGATGGGATGAAAAACCTTTTTTGAACAACGGCCGCACACCTGGTGATATTGATGTTTGGCGGCTTAAAAATACGGCAAACAGCGCCATTTCAAGTAAAAAGTAATGTATCAGGACAAACCTTGGCGTTGACGAGTACACCACTGCCAAAATTACTAAAGAATTATAAGGGATGGCAAAGATTGAATAGGATATGCAAAACCCAGCGACAAAATTAACGATTGCGAAATTCACTCGCCGTTAAGCAAACTCTAAAAATAGATCATGCATATATTTAATACAACGACCAATCACGCGTGGTTATACAACGGCCAATCACCCGTGGTTATTGCTCGGCGTGTGCCTGTCCTTGTATAGCGAGAGCAGCGTAGCGCACATGGACAGGGGACCAGTCTAGGTCGGGTCCAGCCCAACCGTTGTACTGGGGCAGACCAGTCAGTGCCGGCTCACGAGCCCCCAGGTCCATCGGGAACGGCGCCCTCTACCCAGATGGATGCGCCCGCTCCTTATCTTTTGGTTCCATCGGCTGCCCGTCTTCCGCGGGTTCCTACCGCTCACTAACCTTCGATGTCTCGAAGGCTAGCAGCGGTGAGGATGACTCGGGTTCGGACGATCCTCCTGACGAGGCTACATCCGTCCTGGCCCCGCTGGCGGCCACTATGGACCCAGAGGAGGTGGACACTCTTCCAGCGTGTACCCCTGCTGTGGTGCGTAGGGCGGCCGAGAAGCTCGGCTTGTCCTGTGCGCCCGAGCAGTAGGCGGAGAAGGGACAACTCGATCTTGGCTTTCCTCTTCTCCCGCCTCCACGGGTCCAGGCATGCTTCTTGCACACAGACGTTCGTCTACTGTGGGACAGTTGGGGGATGTTCCCCAGAAGTCTGGAATTTTCTCAGTGAAGGGTTTCACCAGATCATTCCGGACTACGGAGAAGGCTTATGACTCCTTCCTGGGGACACCCTCCATGGACCATGACGTCGCCGCTAGGCTACCGTCGACCAAGGGACCTCCAGCGGTCTTCTCTCCCTTCTGGGAGGAACAGCTGCGCCTTCTTGACTTGGCGGTGTCCTCCAGCCTTCGGCTAGGCGCCTTTTCCATGATCGTCGACTACGACATGCGTCGGTTGTTGGGCGACAGAGCAGATGCCGCCACGGAGGTCTCCGATGCTGCCATGGTAATGGCCGCGCTTGTAACCCGGCAAACGGAGACCTCGATTGCGCTGACCCTCCGGCGTAAAAATGTATGTTTTTCCCTCTGGTCGCTAAGCTCAGACCTGGCTTCTGAGGTCTCGAAGACCAAACCTGAGAAACAGGACGTCCTCTTCGGAGGCGCGTTCTGTTCTTCCCTGCTCGCTTTGGCCGAGCGGGTTGAGAGTGAGCAAGCGCTAAAGCAAGCACAGGCAAAGGTTTCTGGTTCCCAAAAAAACTTTCGAGCAAGAAGAGCAAGGGCAAGCGCCCTTCCTGTTCGAGCTCTGGCAGGCCCGCCAAGCAGGGGAAGTCAGGCACTTCCCAGGACACCAAGCAGTCCGGTGCCCCGGGTTCTTCTCAGAAGAAATTCAGGGCCAGGTCTGGCCAGCCTCCCAATTCGAAGGGCAATGCCCAAAGAAGGGGAAGCAACGTCGGTCCTGAGGGCTCGGCGGCCGCGGAATCCCCTCATGTAACGGGATCCTTACCACCTCCGGTGTACGCTCCGGAGTGGCCAGCCATCTCAGCTCCCCGGGCGCTTGGGTTCTGGAGATTGTGTCTCGGGGTTATCGCCTGGAATTCACGGCGGTACACCCAGCGACTTCTTAACCGAAACCTACCCCTTATCCACAGGATGGGGTTAGAAGGTTGTCATCCTTATGACAGAGGTCTCGGTCCTGCTTGCCAAGGGCGCCATCTCTCCGGTCGACCACCCCCCCCCCCCCCCCTTCCGCGAGGGGTTTTGGTTGACGTTCTTCTTGGCTCCCAAGCAGACCGGGGATTGGCGCCCCCTCCTGAACCCCAAGCCCTTGAACCGTTTCATACTGCCCCGCAAGTTCAGGATGGAGACTTTTGCGTCCATCCTACGCTGCTCGCTCAAGGGAAGGTAGGCATCCTCTATCGATTTGAAGGATGCCTACCTGCACGTCCCGGTCTCGTTCCTGGACCACCGCTGGCTCAGATTCGAAATCCTGGGCCAGACGTACGAATGGACGTGCGCCCCCCTCCCTGCGGGCTTTCCACTTTGCCGAGGGTGTTCACGATGGTTACCAGTGCCGTGGGAGCGTACCTCAGGCTGCAGGGTGTCAACCTTTGCATGTACCTGAACGACTGGTTGATCTACGGCGCGTCACCAGTACAAACGATGCACCAGGTTCAGCTAGTCATCAGGGTGGTTCAGGGGTCAGATCCATAACAAAAATGCCTTCGGCTTAATTTTATTTCATTCATTTCATTTATTGGTTCTAAAATCTAGATGAAAGGGAATCTATTTCGACAGGGTATCGATTTCGACAGGGAATCGATTTATACAGGTAATCGATTCCTCAAAAAAATATCGAAACGCGATTCGAAGTGGCATCGATTCTACTCGACTCCGGCGGCGTGGAATTACGCGCCCAAGCCCAGAAAAATAGTCTGTGCCCGTTATCTATATGGGCCTTGAACAGACGTGAGTAGCAGTAGTCGAAAAAAAAATGCGACGGGAAAAAAAAGAGCGACGGAACAAAAAATGCGACGAAAAAAAAAAAACGCGACGGGATAAAAAGGAGACGCGGATTGATTGGCACATATGGAATTCCATAGTAATGTGCTAACAAAGTTCCATGTGTCCTAATCTTTGGGATTGCCGGGTTTATAAATCCACTACACATCACCGAACTGCATATTCCGGAGAAAAAAGGCCAAAAAGTCACGCTAATTTGCTATATGTTTGTGCACAAAAAATCCCCACTATTTATACAGTACAGCCAAGTTACGTTTGACAGCTTATTTTGTTCTCGTAGTCCCGCGTACGCGTGCCGGCCGGCCGTGCGCGCGTCGCAACTGAACTAGGCCATGGCCTCGGCGCATTGCGTGCCTGACATCGTGGCGCCGCACGCGCAAGCCTATCCAAACTTTACGAAGCGTGACGCGACGGCAACAGTTATTTATTTCTCTGAACTTTAACGTTAGGTTGTGCCTTATATTTCACTATTTTTTTCATCAAATTTGGTCTATACGATATTTAAACCTCCCGTTCCTGTAAATGAAGACGTAAAGCATATTCGGACATAAATTCGACGTCCATTAATTAAAAAAGGTAATATAGCTTAAAAATTATGTGGAAGTTTCATTCCCCCTGTTTAGAGACATCGTGACCTGGACGTCACTCGTAATGCAATGAAGACGACGTCCAACCTGGGCTAGGTACGGTACCTACGATTTTAGCTGGGGACAAAGTGTCGCTTCAAAACTGTTCAGTGTCCGATGTTTTCACTGCATGCATTCAAAAACACGAAACATATGCAGTTGGCCATCCATTACATTGTCTACGTCGGCCACAAAGTCGTGTACTATACGTGTGGAATAAAAATTTGAACGATGCCACTGTGTTCTACACGCGTCCTAAGGGCGACTTTAAAATGCGCAAAACAAATAGCCCTCACGCGCTCTGTGACTGCACGAAATGGTACGCGTCCAGTAAGCTGCGCGCCACATTTATCGCGCGCGCTTGCACTACGCAGAACGGACACGGAGACTTTTTGAAGTCGTGTAGCCGACGACCGTTTTATTAAAAACTTAATTCAGAACAGCAAACAGCCTTAGAGTAAATATGCAAAGAGCCCTAATCGATAATCGAACGCATCGCGCTCACGATAGGTTTGGTGAAATTCACCGCAGCACCCATCGTAGCCACGATCCATCGCAGCCGTACGATTCATCGTAAACTTATTATGGACCTTAACTTACGAAGAGTTTAGTGAAATCGACCCCAGGACTGGTAACGATTGTGCTTTGTATAACTGGACTCGGACCAGTGCGTGTTTTATTCGGAAGAATAAAACATTTTAGAAACCAGTGGTGAATCCTTCGCTGATTCCCGTTGATGTAAACGTGGCTCATTTGGCCAGTACGTCTCTAGCTCTGGGAATATGGCTTTGGATAATTTTGAAACACGATTGGATCCGTGTCTGTGGTCTTGAAAATTGCTTGACCTGGACTGGTAACGATTTGTGGCCGTTGGTATGACTGGATTTAAGACCAAACCAGTGTGTGTTTTATTCGGACGAATAAAACATTTTAAAAACTAGTGGTGAATCCTTCGCTGATTTACGTTGATGTAAACGTTGCTCATTTAAGTGGCCAGTACGTCTCTGGGAATGGCGTTGGATAAATTTGAAACACGATTGCATCCGTGTCTGTGGTATTGATGATTGCTTGATCTGGACTGGTAACGATTGTGTAAGTTGGTATGACTGGACTTAGACCAAACTAGTGCGTGTTTTATTCGGACGAATTAAAAACATTTTAAAAACTAGTGGTGAATCCTTCGCTGATTTACGTTGATGTAAACGTTCCTCTTTTGAGTGGCCAGTATATACGTCTCTGGGAGTGGCGGTGGATAATTTTTGAAAACGATTGCATCCGTGTCTGTGGTCTTGATGATTGCTTGACCTGGACTGGCGACGATTGTGATGGAGAATACACGAGGGATTCTCGCCTGACTCATCCTGAGATATCAGGGAATTTCCACTCTGCAAAGCGACGTAACAATACCCTTAGGAAACACACGCAAATCTGTAGAGTGAGCCGGCTGTTGTCTTGAGCCAACTCACGCCCGAGTCATTTTGATGTAATTTAATCAATTCGGTCATGTTATGCCGAAAAGAAACGATTTCTATACTTTCCAGAAATTGTATTGGGTTCCGTTCCTTATGACTGTCCCATTCCTACCAAACTTTCAAACGACGATCTTTATTTACTCCGCAGTTGTTCAAATTAATAACAGGGATGCACGCTGACGAATGTAATGGAACGGATTCCCCAGTATCCTTTAAATAGCAGCCAATTACCGAGTACATGTATCACATGCATGCACGGTGTTTACAATCTGCGCACGTTACATTTGAATGCCTGCAATCATGCTGCGATGCACTGCCAAGCGTCCTGATTGGTCCAGCAGACTAGTCCCACCGCGAAATGGGGCCTTTTTCAAAAGGGCCACTGTACGCAGGAGTGAGGGAGTACGTTAAAGGGGCACTGTTGCAAGAGGATGACCTGACTGGACTTAGACCAAACCAGTCAGTTTTTTATTCGGACGAATAAAACACTTTATAAAACAAGGTGAATCCCTCGCTGATTCCCGTGTGATGTCCTGAAACGTTGCTCATTTGAGTGGCCAGTACGTCTCTGGGAATGGCGGTGGATAATTTTGAAACACGATTGGATCCGTGTCTGTGGTTTTGATGATTGCTCGACCTGGACTGGCGACGACTGTGGTTTTACGAGGACGTACCTGTGGTTACTCGGATTGGTGACGATTATGATGGAGAATACACGTTGGGATTCTCGCCGGATAATGACCTGCAGCCTATTTCACGAAACATTACGCAATTGCACAAGTCCACTTACGCCATTACTTGCGCAATAATTTATGGCGTAAGTGGACTTGCGCAATTGCGTAAAGTTTCGTGAAATCGGCTGCTGGACCGTCCTCTTGCAACAGTGCCCCTTTAACGCACTCCCTAACTCCTGCGTACAGTGGCCCTGTTGAAAAAGGCCCCATTTCGCGGTGGGACAAGCGACAGAAATCTTGTCGCCTCTGCTGGACCAATCAGGACGCTTGGCAGTGCATTGCAGTACGATTGCAGGCATTCAAATGTAACGCGCGCAGATTGTAAACACCGTGCATGCATGTGATGCATGTACTCGGTACTGCTGGCCGTTGTCCGCGTCAGCGATTGGCTGCTATTTAAAGCATACTGGGGAATCTGTTCCATTACATTCGTCAGCATGCATCCCTGTTAATTATTTATTTGAAAAACTGCGGAGTAAATTAAGATCGTCGTTTAAAAGTTTGGTAGGAATGGGACATCGGAACGGAACCCAATACAATTTCTGGAAAGTATAGAAATCGTTTCTTTTCGGCATAACATGACCGAATTGATCAAATTACATCAAAATTACTTGGGCGTGAGTAGGCTCAAGACAACAGCCGGCTCACTCCACAGATTTGCGTGTGTTTCCTCAGGGTATTGTTACGTCGCTTTGCATAGTGGAAATTCCCTGATATCTCAGGATGCTGCTGGACTGGCAACGACATCGACTGAGGAACTGGTTTTATCGGCAACAACATTGGGCTGGACTTTGAACAAACTAGCGCGTGTTTTATTTGGGCGAATAAAACATTTTAAAGAGCACCTCTAATGAAAAAGCACATTTTATCTTTCCCCCATTTATATACACATCAAACAATATCGAAACACTATGTAACCAAGTTACTGTTGAAATCTCACAAAAAAAAGTAGCTTTTAAAACACTTTTGTCAAAACACGCTCCGCTCGATTTCTGAAACACCCAAAGTAGGTCACGCTTTTGTTTGTACACGCAATTGAGGGGAAAAAATTGAGGGGATGCCTACACGTGCACTGTGTACATACAGTGCATAGCGCATGGCCATACAAACTGTTTACGTAGGCCTACATGTAGTTTTTCCCAGTTGGCTTTTCCTCCAAAAACGTGAAGTGAACTGACATGACATGATGAACAAATTGTGTAGAATATTCGAGCTGGGGATTTGTGGGATTTATTTTTCAGCTTAAACAACTGGATTAGCGAAAGTATGCGCTTGTTCTCCCAAACAATCGTGGACGTTTTAGGGAGGTCTAACAAAGAGAACAATATCGTCCGCGATTGGCAAGCGAACGTCCGCGATTCGCTCCTGTACAAAACCAACGAGAGTAAGGAAAAATAGACTATGTCCAAACAAAAGAGGAACAAAGGGACGTCCGCGATTGTATGTGGATTCACACCTATATGTGTGTCAATGTAATCAGTCCGACGAGTACGAGTCCGATCGTTCCGACCAGCCTGCATGATGTTAAGGCTATCAGTAGAAAACGGCCCGCACACGGCCGTACTATTTCCCACGCACGCGGTGTTTATTGTGTGGAATTAAATGTCCGAGTGTTATGTCATGTTCGATTCTCACAGTCATGACATTACATTGCCAGTGATTCGATCGGGGGAATCAGTTGTCTGCGCTAGCAAGGATCAGGAAGACGGTGAAGAATGTTGCTAATCTGAATTATTAGATTCAGAAGTTGGACGGAGTAAGGAATAGTGGTGATTGTTCGACATTCAGTGAGTAGCGATGGGGCAAGAGACACAGGCTGACTGGTACGCGTCGAAACGGGACGAAAAATGCTTCTTGTTGGGGTAATTTTCCTAGGATTTTGCTTTAATTGTCGGCGCTCCTGGATCTCTACTGAGCAATATACACAAAGTAAGTTCTATCTGAGAATACAAAAAGGGACAAATTGTGCAAATTCGTGTGAAATTCGACATGAAAATAGGCGCGTACTCGGTCAGCTTGTTTACCTCTCGTCATTCGCCCCAGCGATATCACGTTAGTCCAGAAAAGTCGTTTTTTATTTCATCCAGCAGCCACCGACTACAACTGACTTCGGGATCGTTGGTTTATCGAGGCAAATTGCAAAAGTAGAGTGAAAAACAGTGAGAAATTTAGGGTAAACAAACACAAACAAACACGACAAAACAGTTTCCGTGACTGATGAGCACGTGTACATTTATACGGCCGAATGTCTGTGTAGCGGTACATGTATGTACTATGTATGCATGTTGTGTGGCACGGCACGGCCGCCTACATGTGGCAGTTTAACACGATGACGTGGCTAGGCTCATACTTCTCCGCCGAACTTACTCGCCGCATACTCGCCGAGTGTAGTCGGCGGAGAGTTTTCACGCGTTCATACAAGTCCGCTTTGCGCTAATAAGTCGCCGAGGTAAAAATCGGGCACACGGCGCACTTTGAGTGCGCAATTTAATTCATACTCAGCGATGTATGGTGTTGCGCCGACCCGGCCCCGTATACTGTACAATCAACCGTTAGTTTTCGTGTATTAATCTCTCAAAAATATCCCACCGCGGGGAACAAGCGGCATATGGGTATTTCCATAAAAACAGGAGCCAAAGTGTAAAAATGGCTTGTTCATGTTAACAAAATTGTTTAAAGAAATGTCTGTGCAATTTCTAATAATGTAAAATAATGTCTTAAAAATATTCAAGAAAATTGTTTCTTGCGATTACATTTCAAGTCTTTTTGACCATTTTCGTTCTGGAAAAGGTATTTGCTGATTTTACCCAGCTGTCGAACCTGGACTTTATCGATTCAAATTACATTATGAGCGAAATATTTCAAAATGCCACACTTGCATTCACAAGATCGCACTAGTTTATTGAATCGTTCTCTTTATGTTTTGGGTAGTCCTATACTATATCAACAGATAAAGTTGACGTTCGATTCATGAGCTCATATTTGTATGCCGAGGGTAATTCTGAAGTCCGGTAATTACAAAAAAATCAACTCCAGAAGTGTCACGACGTAAGGGGGACAGTGTCCCGTTTTTATGGAATTACCCAATATGGCAATCCATGATTGTACAAATTCGGGTAATTCCCCAGTTCTTTCATTATAATCGCTCATTCTCATGTGATGAAAATGCTTTTTTCTTGACAAAAACCATTTTATATGGCACCAGTATATACATGTGAACCTCTGCTGTCAGTTTATTGCAAAGTTGACATAGGCTTATACGTGTCACGACGTGTCGGGGTCACGCGCAAAGCGCAAAAAGATAAATTTGGTTTATCTCGAACGGAACAGGAACGGATTGAGCGCGCGCACAGTAGAAACGAGTGGAAACGACCCGTGCGCTCAAATGCGGACTGACCGCGCACTGTTGAACTTGTTTAAAGCCCGATTCATACTCGCTCGGCGACCTACATGCGGAACGGAAAATTTGTCCGCCGCAGTTGCGGCGATTAGGGTCAAACAAGTTCAACAGTGCGCGGTCAGCGGACGGGTCGTTTCCAGCCGTTTCTATACGCGCGCTCTGAATTAAAACGCGCATACAAAGTGCGCCGCAGAGCCCGTTTATACATCGGCGACATACCATGCGCAAAGCGGATTTGTATGATCGCATGAAAACTCTGCGGCGACTACACTCGGCGAGTTTTTACGCGATCATAAAAATCCGCTTTGCGCATAGTAGTCGCCGAGGTATAAACGGGCTCTGCGGCGCACTTTGTATGCGCGTTTTAATTCAGAGCGTGCGCATAGAAACGGGTGGAAACGACCCGTCCGCTAAGATGCGGACTGACCGCGCACTGTTGAACTTGTTTGACCCCACTCGCCGCAACTGCCGCGGACAAAATATCCGTTCCGCATGTAGGTCGCCGAGCGAGTATGAATTGGGTTTAGGGTCACACGCATATGATTTTCATACATTAAGCGTTAATTGTCAGAATTTTGGGCGAAGCGAGTCTCAAAGTGGGACATTTTGATCGCGTTTTATTCGCTAAAACTTGTACTTATGAAATTGAACAATATCAAGTAGGTTAAGAGGGTATGTATTCTATCCTAAACCCAAAGAACTGTCGAAATTAATGTTTTCTTAGTGGTGCTCTTTTTAAAAACGCTAAACATGATGAGAACAATGGTAGGCCTATTTTGCCAATTTCATTACTGTTCTACCACGAACATATTAGTGTTAACATATTTTAACACCAAAGGCTGGTGTTAATTTACACCATGGGTGGAAATAATTACATTTAACACAAAGGGTGTTAAATTTAACACCCGAGGTTTTGCAGTGCGTGTTTTATTTTAAAGTGGTTCCCGCATTTTACACCGAATTCGGTGTCGGCTTTTAATTCTGTAAGAATAAATCAACTGTAGGTGTTAAAATTTAATTCCACATTCAGGTGTCAATTAACACAAAAATTCTTGCCCAAAATAAGCACCAAGAAGAATAAGTTGACACCGGATGGGGGTGATAAAGTTTAACTCTCTTCTTGGTGTAAACAAATATTTATTCCCAAATTGGTGTTACTTAACACCCAAATCCTTGCCCAGAATGGATACCAACGAATAATCAAATTTTACACCAGTGGTGTAGATTTTAACACCACATTTTTTGCAGTGTATACGGTCTGGACACACTTTCTCGATGAATGGAGATATTTAGAGGGTATACAATAATCTTAACCCCTGAAAATAACTTACATACCATCGCTTTTAAGAAGCTGACTAAATATGCAAATTTATAAAAATGGTTTTACAAAATAAAGGATGAATGGTGATGATTTATGGATTGAGGGCCTAAAATGTGCATGTCACAAGTTAGTACCAGAATTTATGGAATCACCCACCTGTGTTTTAACTGTTTTCGTTTAAATGACAGGAATTTGTAAATTTACACGATCCGTTGTATTTTCTCCCGTGAAATAACAGCTACACCCCGTTATTTACAGGTTTTGTAACGTAATTGAACTGTGTAGTAACTTAAAAAAACAGGTGTTTATTGTTTTTTTAAATGACGGGAAGATGTAAATTTACACAGCACCGTTCATTTGAATATTATGGTCTTGCATTCAACCACAATAGACTACTAAAGTGTGACGTCGGTTGCCATGGTAATTGGGTCTAAACATTCGCTGGTAAACTGAATCGTCCATTGGTATAGCACAGGGAAACGGTTCACTGGTTTTAGTGTAGACCCAAAAACCATGACAACACACAAAGGGTGACGTTGTCACTTTAGTAGTCTATTATAATAATATGTGACCCGCTCTGCAAAAAATGGGTCTTAAGTCGCGCTGGCTAGTATTCTTTTTGCGACCATCAAAAGAAATCCGCGGCAAATCCACGCTCAATAAAATACTAAAACACAATGGAAATTTCTGGCGGTGCCCAGATACCGCCTGGAATGTCTGTGTTCCCCCTGGAATGTCTGCGCGTTACGCCTGGAATTTCTTTTGTGTTTAGGTATTTTAATGAGCGTAGAAATGCCACATATTTCTTTTGATGGTCGCAAAAAGAATACTAGCCAGCGCGACTTAAGACCCTTTTTTTGCAGAGCGGGTCACATATGGCCGAGCGGTTTGATTCGTTGAGTTGTATCACTCGGGTTGGACTCCTGGTCGTGGTCAGATTAGATTCAGATTCCTGTCTGCAGCAAGCACGCGTGAACCCCCGCCCTCTTTTCCCTCCCAATTACCTGTAGTAGAACGACGGGTTGTTGGTACTGTTCTTTTAAGGGACTGTGCCGTAGAATGAAGGGTTGATGACACTCCTTTCACGGGGGACTGTGCCGTAGAATGACGGGTTGCTGACACTGCTTTTACGGGACTGTGCCGTACAATAATGACAGGTTTCTGACACTGTATACTTTTTACGGGACTGTGTTGTAGAATGACGTGTTGCAAGTATATATGTAGGCCTACATCTTGGTCTGTTATATTACCCTTATCATTTTACAGGAAATCTGGCGTCCTCTCTGCCGGGAATTCCGTGTATTTCCTGTTTTGTTTTCTTTACATGTAACAAACCGCGTGTAAAATGGTATCTCTGTGAGTTTGCAAACTGTTACTGGTATTTATGAAAATTACATGTACATGTACTCTGACCTTTAAATTTACACCTTTTTATTTGAGACAATGAATATAAAATTAAATTTTAATTCTTCGTTCTTTCAGTGGAACTATTGGAAATAATAAAAGATTTTAGTCGCGGGAATCGAGATTAAAAAGCTTAAATGATTAAACTTATTTATATTTTTCGTGTTTCAAATTGAATTTCACTGTAAGATCCTTCCAATAACGTCATGGATAAAACAAAAAGTGAGATCTTTGCACGATGTGTACGTTTACGTCTGCAGGTATAGAAAATACACAGAATATTACAAGCGGGTAGAGTTTACAACTAACATTTTTTTTCAGATTAACCTGCATGTACCCACAGAAATGTTTTTTCTTGTACTTCGGTCATTCTATCCATTCACGGAATTTATTCTAGGTGCTCGGGAGTGAGCCAGTTTGATGGAGTTAGTCTTGGCCCAAGACTATTGTAGTCGATATTGTTTGTGTACGCGTTGGCCATTCCCAATTTCATCAAGCTGTTTAGCTAAAACATTTGCTTAATCAAAAATTTGTTTGCTTTATAAAAAAGGTTTAATAGTCAAAATTGTAAACTAACTTGTTATAAAGCAAACAAATAGTAGTGCAGAGGGTCTGACCAGGTAATTCCGCCATTTTGTTTTGGCCCTCTCGACCAATCAGATTGCAGGATTTAGTAACATGTTCTAGCGCATGAGGGACGAATTAGTATGTATTTAATTTCTAAAAGGACCGTTCTATTAAAAATACTATATATAATTATACTTAATAAAAATTATTTCTGGCTTTATTATAGTATTTACGTTTTATCATGTATAACTATGTAATCTTATTATAACTACATATTTGTTTATGTATTCTTATGTATAAAATACAATACGAAAGTCGGCATTAAGAATAAGTACAACTAGAGCTTCGCGTTTGTGTTTTTTACAAACGCAAGGTGATCGGGGGCCAATTTCATAAAACATGTTATGCTTAATCAAAATTTTTGATTAAGCGTAGCACGAAAATTAGCTTAAGCGACGGCGTATTTCACCACTCAATTCAGCCGCTTGCTATGCTTAGCAATGAAAAGCGCGCGCGCACAACACGGTTCGTCTGCTTTTTTGTGCACTTTATCGTCTGCTGTGTGACTGTCAGATATAGCTGCACGTTAATTTATTAAATTATTTTCCCGGGCGAATATTTCATGCCAAATGTTTCTTTTTGGCTTGCGTGAATTGACGAAATTTAGCCGTCTACATGTACGTACGTGCGACAACACGAGAACTAACTTGAGTGTTTACTGCTTTTCTGCAGTAAGACTGTTGACATGCAAAATACATTATGTGATTTGCATAACGATTGGCGATTTGACAATATTGCACTACCGAAAAGGGTCACGTATGTAGGGCAGGGGTATGGTAAGGGCCAAAGAGCTCAGTTAAAATTTGATACATTGTATAAACGTGGCGCGTGCGGTTTTTTTTTAGTTTTAGAGGTCACGCGTACGCATACATTATTTATGTACACACATTGTTATTTTTTTTTTACATGCACACAAAAACAACAGACGCACTCTGCTATCTGACACTTGATTTGCAGTTCGTCAGTCGTGTTTGTAATTTTCTTCTACTCAAAAGTCACAGTGGGTAGGCCTATATGCTAAATTATATTATCATGAAATCGCAGTCGAATCACTGAGTCCACAGTACGACACGGGACACACATGGATATGGATTTATTTGACGAAACGAATAAGCCTCGTTTAACGCGGTAAGTTGAGCTTTCGTATATTGTACGCCTAAATATGCCTTACGCTAGGCTTAAATCTGTAAATTGAACCTAGGCTCAAAACCCAACTCAACTTTTTGAAGTTTTACTCGAACGTGTTGAATAGGGATTTATTATGCAAATCTGAAATAGGGGAGGCAAGGCCATATTCCGATCGGTTGTGTGCATTAATTCCTCTGACAGCAAGCCGGTCAAACCATGGAGGAAGACGTAAAATTGTGCCCGGCCGAAATCGATAGCGCTGCCAGTCTTGCGTCGCCTCCAGCGGATTATCTCGGTCTCTAAACAATCTAGGCCGCCGCTCAAAAGAAATATCTCCTCGTCGTCTTCTAATTCTGCGCCGTTGCAACACCTTTGGCTTTGCTTTGCAACGAACAAACTACAAAAAATGGCGGCGTTAGCATGCCATTTGGCTTGCTAAGGGCTTTAAGCAAAAAACGACTGCTTAATTCTTTTATGAAATGCCATCGGCCGCTTAATGCGCCGCTTAATCAAAAATCGGGTGCTAACATGTTTTATGAAATTGGCCCCGGGTGACATGAACATTGATCTTATGATGACGTCACACTTTTAAAATTGGTTGAAAACTTGAGTTGGTCGATGTTGCAAAAGAAACATTCACATATCGATTGCCAGTATTAGAATTCTTAAGACATATGACTCTTTGATTATTCAACGCAAACATTTTAGTGCGTGTCTGATGACGTCATTATTGGCCCAGTCAATCTCACCATGACGTCACTATTGTTTGCACAAATTGTTCAAGGATCTACTGAAGAACAGGTTCTTACATGTGGTGAAATAATCTTTCGAATATATATTACAGTTCTGAAGATTTTGTCATTTTAGATCATATTACGTAACCACCGTGCATGTGATGACGTCATCATTGGTATAGTCATCAAGTCCACATGTGTGGGAACATTTCGTTCCGTAGAACTATGGTCAAATTCCCTACCACTTTGGCTCTATTTGCATTCAAAATGCTAAAAAATGGCACATTCTCGATTAACTTAGGGGTCACACAGGGGTCATGTCAGTGTATGATTTGTTTAGTTCATTTAGACCTATCATGCTGTGAAAGAATTGTTCAAGTATCTATTACGGTTCTTGAGATATGAATTTTGCAAATAATAACCTTTCAATGTTGGTAATTTGACACCTGTGACGACATCATGACGTCACAATTTTGTGCACAAATTGTTCAACAATTTGATTAACATCAAGTTCTTAAATGTGGCGAAGGAATCATACCAATATCTGTTGTAGTTCTCAAGATACAGCATTTTAAAACAATTCAGCTCCAAATTTGCGTAATTTGACACCACATTACGTAACCACCGTCCATGTGATGACGTCACCAATGGTATAGTCAAAAGGTCCACATGTGTGGAAACATTTCGTTCCGTAGAAATATGGTCAAATTCACTACCACTTTGAATCTATTTGCATTCAAAATGCTAAAAAATTGCACATTTTCGAACAACTTCCGGTTTGGACCGGAAGTAGGCGTCACACAGGGGTCATGACATCGTATGATTTGTTTAGTTTATTTAGGCTTATCATGTTGTGAAAGAATTGTTCAAGTATCTATTACGGTTCTTGAGATATGAATTTTGGAAATAATAACCTTTGAATTTTTGTAATTTGACACCTGATGACGTCATGATTACGTCACACTTGATGCCATCATGATATTATAGATGCTGGTGAAAGTCTGCCGTAGGGCCTATGTCTGTATCTAATTTACTAACGATTCAGCTTGGTTTGATGGGCATTGTTGCTGGTAAGTGTAAAAACTGAGATTTTCGTTTTCGTTGAACTTTGACCTCCAATTGACCTCAGAAGGAAGGGTCAGATGAAAATTCCCACACAAAGAAAGTTTTAGCACAGAATGTCATCTATAAACCTGCCAATTACGAAGATCCTAGGTCACGTGGTTTTCGAGATGGAAGCATTTTAAAATATGCATATTTTGGTTTTTTTGGGGTGTAATTTGATACTTGATGACGAAACGCTTGATACCATCATAATATTATACACGCTGGTGAAAGTCTGCCATAGGACCTATGCCTGTACTTAGTTTCTCAAAGATTCAGCTTGGTTTGATGGGCATTAATTGTTGCTCAATATAAGTGCAAAAATTGAGATTTTCGTTTTCGTTGAACTTTGACCTCAAATTGACCACAGAAGGAAGGGTCAGATGAAAATACCCACACGAAGATAATTGTAGGCCATGATCCGATATATAAGCCTGCCAAATACGAAGATGATGGGTCACGTGGTTTTCCAGACGGAAGCATTTTAAAACATGCATATTTTGGTCATTTTGGGTTCTTGAGATATGAATTTAGGAAATAATAACCTTTGAATTTTGGTAATTTGACACCTGTGATACGACATCATGACGTCACACTTTTGTGCACAAATTGTTCAACAATTTGATGAACATCAAGTTCTTAAAGAGGAAGAATCCCCCTTGACGAAAATCCAGCATTTAGTTTTTTTTTGATAGTCCAAACATCCCTCTTGCCGACGTGGATTTTTATTATTTTTTAATTGTCGGTTTTAAGTGGATAAATTGCAAGCAAAAGTGCGCTTTTCGAAAATGAGATTTTCGCGATTTCTGAAACGTCATTAGGTATTCATGATATGCACGTGACCCCGTGACGCAATCCTGAGAAAGAGAAGTCAACACGATTGTTAGCTCCATACGTTTACACGCAAAAAACTTGGAAAACCGTCTCTGTTAGATGGTGTTTTTTGAAGAATTTTGTTGGTCCAAAAAGCCAGATATATGCCCAGTAGCTGCGTGGTTGTATGTTTTACCAGACACTATGAAAAAAAAAGAGCAGAAAGATTTTCTTTTCTATTACCAAGAGAGAAAAAAAAATGAGTCGCTCATTCTAACTTGTACAGGCCGATGTAACACGTGGGAACTATACGGCCCGCGGGGAACCGTTGAATGCTGCAGACAGACCGCTGTGAATGCCGTTCTTTCCGTGACAAAACCACCCGTCGCAATGCACCAGTATTTAATTCAAAAGAGCTTCATTGTGAGCCACAATTTCACCGTTTTTTCACAAAACATGTAATAGTAGATTGTTGTCATATTACATGAAGTGTTTTTCACGTTTGTATTTTGAATTACAAGGACAAAACAGGCATGATAAACATTCACTTCGTGTATTTTCCATTCAATACTGCACAGGCCGTTTTGTATGTTTCTCAGGATGACGTCAAAACCCTGTTGATAAACAGACCGAGTGACCTCGAGCGTTTCAGAATTTCGGGTGAAGAGGGTCGGAACTGCTTTACGTTTTAAGCAAAAGCCTGTCGATTTTTTGTGAAAAACAAGTTGTGATGGTGTTGTAGACACATACACCTCCATGATAAACAGAAAAACTCAACAAATGTGGAAGGGGGGATTCTAGCTGTTTAATTAATGTGCGAAGGAATCATACAAATATCTCTTGTACATGTAGTTCTCAAGATGCAGCATTTTTAAACAATTCAGCTTCAATATCTTGCGTAATTTGACACCATATTACGTAACCACCGTCGATGTGATGACGTAACCATTGGTATAGTCACAAAGTCCACATGTGTAGGAACATTTCGTTTCGTAGAACTGTGGTCAAATTCCTTACCACTTTCGCTCTATGTACATTCAAAACACTAACAAGTTGATATTTTCAAACAATTTCCGGTTTGAACCGGAAGTTGGGGACACTGTCACCTGGGGTCATGTCAAGGTTTGATTTGTTCACTTCATTAAGACCTATCATGCTGTGAAAGAATTGTTCCTGTAGCTGTTACGGTTCTCGAGATATGAATTTTTGAAATATTTAACTTTGAATTGCTGTAATTTGACACCTGATGACGTCACGATGGCGTCACACTTAATGTCATCATAATACTATACATACTGGTGAAAGTCTGCCATATGGCCTATGTCTGTATCTAATTTTGTCAAGATTCAGCTTGGTTTCTTGGGCATTTTTGCTCAGTAAGTGAAAACATTGAGATTTTCGTTTTCGTTGAACTTTGACCTCTAATTAACCCTAGAAGGAAGGGTCAAATGAAAATGCCCAGACTAAGAAATTTGTAGCCCATGATCTGATGTATAAGTCTGCCAAATACGAAGATCGTGGGTCACATTGTTTTCGAGACGGAAGAATTTTAAAACATGCATATTTTGGTTATTTTTGGGGTGTAACTTGATACTTGATGACGTCACGCTGACGTCACGCAGAATGCCATCATAATATTATGATACATGCCGGCGTAAGTCTGCCATAGGCCCTATGCCTGTAATTGGTTTCTTCAAGATTCAGCTTGGTTTGATGGACATTGCAGCTCAATAAGTTCAAAAATTGAGATTTTCGTTTTCGTTGAACTTTGACCTCAAATTGACCCCGGAAGGAAGGGTCAGATGAAAATGCCCACACGAAGAAAATTGTTGGCTATGATCTGATCTATAAGCCTGCCAAATACGAAGATCATGGGTCACGTGGTTTTCCAGGCGGAAGCATTTTAACATATGCATGTTTTGGTCATTTTTGGCTTGTAATTTGATACCCGATGACGTCATTGTGACGTCACACTTCTATGCACACCTTCACATTGGGGTTGATGTTCCTACCAAGTTTCAAGTTGATAGCTTAAACCGTTTTGAAGTAAAGCTCTGGAAACGTTTGAGTGGAAAAAGAAGAAGAAAAAAAAAACTAGAGCTTCGCGTTTGTGTTTTTTACAAACGCAAGGTGATCGGGTGACAAACAGTGAAATGATGATGACGACACAGTTTTGAGATTGTTTGAAAACTTGAGTTGTTTGATGTTGAAAAAGTATTGGAATTCTCAAGACATGACTCTGACTATTCAACGCTAAAATTGTGTATCTGATGACGTCATAATTGTCAATCTCATCATAACGTTACTATTGTGTGCACAGATTGTTCAAGTATCTACTGAAGAACAAGTTTTGACATGTAGGCCTAGGCCTATATGTGGTGAAAGAATCTTTTCAATATCTATTACAGTTCTAAAGATTTTGTCATTTGAGATCATATTACTGTAGTATATCGCCGTGTGGGGAGTTGGGGTTCAATTGCATCTAGAATAAACTGATGCTCCAGTCAACTTGAGTTGCGGTCCACCATGTCCATTTTATTTCCAACACAGCAACGATTTCCAGCATGTCACATTCACAGTTTTCGGGGAGAAGACATATTTACTCTGGTCCGCCGACTAAGGCTAGCCGTACATAATTACACCCAAGATACAACAGCTAAGTCACCAAAAGTAAATGTCCTTGTGCTATCTAGTGTTCATTCAACTTTCCTGGCGATGATACCACGGAAACTAGCAGTTTTACATCTTCAAAAGTCCAATTTTCTCGGTTGTAAATCAAGCCCTGCTTATTATGTCTAGTCTGTCTGACTTATTCACTACTCGCGCACGTACGTGTATATCATTGGCCGTGTGGCCCAGACATCCTCCCTAAAAAGATACATTATGACCTCTGACCCGAGACAGGCCGCCTAGATACAAGTTCTATTATTAGAAGTCGAGCACTATATATGGGCGCAAATCGTCAGATTAGTGGAAGCTTGGCATAGCGCCCTCAAACGACTGAGTTAGCTTAATTATCAAGGGACCCAACAAATAATTTATCCACATTTAGTAACCACCGTGCACGTGATGACGTCATCAGTGGTATATATGTAGTCATAAAGTCCACATGTGAGGGAACATTTCGTTCCGTAGAACTATGGTCAAATTCCCTACCACTTTGGCTCTATTTGCATTCAAAATGCTAAAAAAGTGTACATTTTCGAACCTCTTCCGGTTTGGACCGGAGGTTTGGGTCACACAGGGGTCATGCCATTGTATGATTTGTTCAGTTCATTGCGACCTATCATGCTGTGAAAGAATTGTTCAAGTATCTATTACGATTCTTGAGATATGAATTTTTGAAATAATAACCATTTAATTTTTGTAATTTGACACCCGTGACGATATCATGACGTCACAATGTTGTGCACAAATTGTTCAACAATTTGATAAATATCAAGTTCTTAAATGTGGCGAAAGAATCATGCAAATATCTGCTGTAGTTCTCAAGATACAGCATTTTTAAACAATTCAGCTCCAAATTTGCGTATTTTGACATCACATTACGTAACTACCGTCCATGTGATGACGTCACCAATGGTATAGTCAAAAAGTCCACATGTGTGGAAACATTTCGTTCCGTAGAAATATGGTCAAATTCACTACCACTTTGAATCTATTTGCATTCAAAACGCTTTAAAAAATGCACATTTTCGAACAACTTCCGGTTTGGACCGGAAGTAGGCGTCACACAGGGGTCATGACATTGTATGATTTGTTCAGTTCATTTAGACTTATCATGTTGTGAAAGAATTGTTCAAGTATCTATTACGGTTCTTGAGATATGAATTTTGGAAATAATAACCTTTGAATTTTTGTAATTTGACACCTGATGACGTCATGATTACGTCACACTTGATGCCATCATGATACTATACATTCTGGTGAAAGTCTGCCGTAGGGCCTATGTCTGTATCTAATTTACGAACGATTCAGCTTGGTTTGATGGGCATTGTTGCTGGTACGTGTAAAAACTGAGATTCTCAGTTTCGTTGAACTTTGACCTCCAATTGACCCCAGAAGGAAGGGTCAGATGAAAATGCCCACACAAAGAAAATTGTAGCACAGAATGTCATCTATAAACCTGCCAAATACAAAGATCCTGGGTCACGTGGTTTTCAAGACGGAAGCATTTTAAAATATGCATATTTTGTTTTTTTGGGGGTGTAATTTGATACTTGATGACGTCACGATGACGTCACGCTTGATGCCATCATAATATTATACACGCTGGTGAAAGTCTGCCATAGTACCTATGCCTGTACTTAGTTACTTAAAGATTCAGCTTGGTTTGATGGGCATTGTTGCTCAATAAGTGCAAAAATTGAGATTTTCGTTTTCGTTGAACTTTGACCTCAGATTGACCCCAGAAGGAAGGGTCAGATGAAAATGCCCACACGAAGAAAATTGTAGGCCATGATCTGATCTATAAGCCTGCTAAACACGAAAATCATGGGTCACGTGGTTTTCCAGACGGAAGCATTTTAAAACATGCATATTTTAGTCATTTTTGGGTTGTAATTCGACACCCGATGACGTCACAATGACGTCACACTTGTATGCACACCTTCACATTGTGGTTGATGTTCCTACAAAGTTTCAAGTTGATAGCTTGAACCGTTTTGAAGAAAATCTCTGGAAACGTTTGAGTGGAAAAAGAAAAAGAAGAAACTAGAGCTTCGCGTTTGTGTTTTTTACAAACGCAAGGTGATCGGGTGACATAAACATTGATCTAATGATGACGACACAGTTTTGAGACTGTTTGAAAACTTGAGTTGTTTGATGTTGAACAAGTATTGGAATTATCAAGACATGACGCTGACTATTAAACGCTAAAATTGTTTATCTGATGACGTCATTATTGGCAGTCAATCTCATTCATGACGTCACTATTGTGTGCACAGATTGTTCAAGGATCTACTGAAGAACAAGTCTTTACATGTGTATGTGGTGAAAGAATCTTTCCAATATCTATTACAGTTCTAAAGATTTTGTCATTTGATATCATATTACGTAACCACCGTGCACGTGATGACATAATCAGTGGTATATATGTAGTCATAAAGTCCACATGTGAGGGAACATTTCGTTCCGAAGAACTATGGTCAAACTCCCTACCACTTTGGCTCTATTTGCATTAAAAATGAAAACAAAATGTACATTATAGAACCTCTTCCGGTTTGGACCGGAGGTTTGGGTCACACAGGGGTCATGTCATTGTATGATTTGTTCAGTTCACTGAGACCTATCATGCTGTGAAAGAATTGTTCAAGTATCTATTACGATTCTTGAGATATAAATTTTTGAAATAATAACCTATGAATTTTTGTAATTTGACACCTGTGACGACATTATGACGTCACAATGTTGTGCACAAATTGTTCAAATTAAAAATTGATAAACATCAAGTTCTTAAATATGTCGAAGGAATCATGCAAATATATGCTGTAGTTCTCAAGATACATCATTTAAAAACATTTCAGCTCCAAATTTGCGTAATTTGACACCATTACGTAACCACCGTCCATGTGATGACGTCACCATAGGTATAGTCAAAAGGTCCACATGTGTGGAAACATTTAGTTCCGTAGAAATATGGTCATGTTCACTACCACTGAATCTATTTGCATTGGACTGGAAGTAGGCGTCACATAGGGGTCATGACATAGTATGATTTTTTCAGTTCATTTAGACTGATCATGTTGTGAAAGAATTGTTCAAGTATCTATTACGGTTCTTGAGATATGAATTTTGGAAATAATAACCTTTGAATTTTTGTAATTTGACACCTGATGACGTCATGATTACGTCACACTTGATGCCATCATGATACTATACATGCTGGTGAATGTCTGCCATAGGGCTTATGTCTGTATCTAATTTACTACTTTGACCTCCAATTGACCCCAGAAGGAAGGGTCAGATGAAAATTCCCACACAAAGAAAAGTGTAGCTCACGATCTGATGCATAAGCCTGCTAAATACGAAGATCTTGGGTCACGTGGTTTTCGACACGGAAGCATTTTAAAACATGCATATTTTGGTTATTTTTGGAAAGTAATTTGATACTTGATGACGTCACGATGACGTCACACGTGATGCCATCATGATATTATACATGGCGGTGAAAGTCTGCCATATGACCTATGCCTGTACGTAGTTTCTTATAGATTCAGCTTGGTTTGATGGACATTGCAGCTCAATAAGTGTAAAAATTGAGATTTCTGTTTTCGTTGAACTTTGACCTCCAATGACCCCAGAAGGAAGGGTCAGATGAAAATGCCCACACGAGGAAAATTGTTGGCCATGATCTGCTCTATAAGCCTGTCAAATACGAAGATCATGGGTCACGTGGTTTTCCAGACGGAAGCATTTTAAAACAAGCATATTTTGGTCATTTTTGGGTTGTAATTTGATACCCGATGACGTCACAATGACGTCACACTTGTATGCACACCTTTACATGGGGATTGATGTTCCTACCAAGTTTCAAGTTGATACCTTGAACCGTCTTCAAGAAAAGCTCTGGAATTGTTATTTCGGAAAAAGAAAAAAAAAGAAAAAAAAAGACAAAGAACCAATACAATATCAATAGGTGATCGGAATGAGTTCCGATCACCTAAAAAAAGACAAAGAAATCGTACAATAGTAATAGGTGATCGGGATCAGCCCGATCACCTAATTAAAATACAATCATGAAATGCAGTACAATAAGAACGTTAAAACGTAGGATTCACGTGTCATAACGTGTGAACGTATTTCATGTCGCAAAGTTTTATTCCGGACGAGTATTTACAAAGATATACCCAACTATATTGACGAATGGTCTATTCCACTCATTGTACATATACGCAATAATATGGTGCAGTACGTACCAGCCACTATAACGCGTTGAGACAAGTCATACTGGCGAGGCCTTGAACATCCTGTGGGCTGGGCTTCGTTTGGGGTTTTGAGGGTCGAAAAATGAGCCAAATGAGCAGCGAAAATGAGTAAACACGGACGTTATATGAGAGCAAGAGAATGTGCAGGGCATGTGCATATGAGCACAAAGATCAGAGGTATAAGCAAAATGAGTAGTTATATATATTAACGATTTATTCCGATTTTTACCATTCGGAGATCAACCTTCAAAGATTCAACATTAATGCTGCTTCTGCAATCAAACCATATGCTTGTCACAGTGTGACAAAAGCTTTGAGCGGAAATATAACCTACGGCGGCATGCAGAGAATGTACATGCTGAAGATGAATCTCAAACGGACAGAGTTGACGATGGTCGTGAAATTGAACCTATTCAATCTGAATATTCGTACATGGATAATTATGAACCCGATTTTAAAAAGCGTAGATTTCAAGATTCGGAAATAGAAAGCTGTGAAACTGACTCTACGCAGGCTGATGACGAAGATTTTGAGGAAGATGAATCTGAATCTGAAACAGAGAAAGATGACAAATCATCGGATGAGTCCGATTCTGAATTGGAAGACAATGTCGCCTATCGAGACTGGTTGGAAGAAGCCAAAGAATCCACTGACGACATGTGGAGTGAAAAATATGAAAAGTATGTCAGCGAGAGTATGGGTGAAGATCAAGGAAAAAGCCAATAGGAAGACCCTCTGGGCAGTCGAGCGAATCTTTTTCAACAACTACAAGGATTTCTTGTCAAGTTACCTATATCTGAAAGATAACGATACTCTTCAAGAGATTGTATAAGATCTCGAAGAAAAAGATAATAAAGGCATGGAAGTAAACAGAGCCTTGCACAGAGTAATGCCTAAACACGAGGCCAAATTTAACGGACTGTTCCAACAAGACGAATAAGTAGACCGTAAGGAACGCGGTGGTGATTAAAAACTAGTAGTTTCAGAAAGAAATTGTTATTTTAAAATAACATACATTGTAATAGTGACTTTGGTAGAAAAAAAGTATTATATAATGTATTTTCTTAGGAAGCAGTAAGCGTGTCGCATACTTGGGGCACAGGTGAACTGGTGCATTGAATAACGATTGTAGCAATGCAGTATAAAGATGCATGCTTGAGCGCATTGGTCACTCAGGTTTTTCGCACGCCACAGACAGGACGTACTAAATTTTAATTTAGTTTTATGTCAGTCTTTTCAGATCTCTCGACAATTCATTCTAGAGAAAAAGGTTTGTGAGGAGCTGAGCTGAGGTAAGTGAGCCGAAGGGTTAAGCGGGCCTCCTGCTGTGCGATTTTTGCCGCGAGTTTGGTGTGATTGGCTAAGATTGTGTGTAGAGCCTATAGGCAGTCTCCGATAATCGTGCCACTTCGTAGGGGGTTCGTGGTAGGGATCGCACAGTGGAGGGCCTGCTTTAGTCTCCCAACTGACGCCTAACGCCTCCACGAAAGTCGAAGTCCAAGTCCTGTCCTACTGCGGTAAAGCCGAATTCCCAATCAAGTATAAAGTATATTTTTACTATTTTCTTCCACAGGTGCGCAGCGATGGTGCACAGCGACGGCGCGTATAGGCGCGTTAGAAAATGATCTATTCGCGTTTAAGCACTAGTAGGCACTCCTCCAGCAATCCATTATCCATAAGGGTAACACCAAACAGCCCGTTCAGGGTTATATTATGCTATAGATTGATATATTGAGTGTCTTTTTCGCGAGTATTTACTTTTGATCGATCGTAAATATTTATTGATTAAATCAACCGCAATTTGTTTTGTTTATGTAATACATTTCAAAATGAAAAGAAGATACAACATGTACAAATAAAACTCATATAAGACTTCAAACATAACATGCATGATGTTAGTATTTATAACTTATTTTATCATACGTACCAGTCTGCGGCGTTTGGTGTTGAAAGCGATTTAATTCTCGCGCTCCAAGGACGGTTCTTTGTTCGGTATCCACACAGGAGCAATAATCTGCCCGATCGATACACCAAATAAACATGATAGGAGCCTACAGTATTCAGGTGGCAAACAGCTTATAGGGAAACACAAAGGAAACAATTAAACAAACTAACGTGTAAAATAAAGAAAAATATTTTTTTACAACGTACCTTAATTGACTACCATGTAATTCCGTCTTTGCGTCGATGTGCTAACTGCTGCAGTATTTCTGAAAAATGTTGTAAACTGCGTTGAGTTGAAATGAAGGAATAAACGTATTGGAGCTGTGGATCCAACGAATGCTACTCCAAAAATGAAGCTGAAATAGCAGGTTTAGTGCTTTCAAATCTAGCGCCATTGGAGAACGAGCACTAATTAACACGTCGACCGTTTGTGCCGACTCATCGTTATGACGTCAATGTGTTTCGACCCTCACAACCCCAAACAAAGCCCAGCCCACAGGATGTTCAAGGCCTCGCCAGTATGACTTGTCTCAACGCGTTATAGTGGCTGGTACACTGTAAAAAAATGTGTTGTGTTACAGTTGTTTTTCTGTTGAAAAAGTCAAAAACGAACAGTAACCTTTACTGTTTTTGGAATTTGTTGTTATTGCACAAACATTCTTCCGTCTGTGTACATTTTAAACATTTTTGTCTGTTTGATTACAGACGATTTGCCGTTAAATTACAGTTTTGTTCAGGAACAAGACAATTTGAATACTCTTTTGTTCAAATACAGACAGTTTACTGTTCACCAACAGTTAAATTTACTGTTTTCCGCCCATGTTCCCTGGTACGCGGCAGCAATTGTGCGGCGTTAATAGCGAGTACCAATGTACGCTCTCGCGCGCGGGAAATGACAACAGCAAAATTCAGTCATTAACTGCACCGTGCATGTAGTTGGACGTGTAATTTAAAGTCTGAAAATGCCAGCTTTTGCCAAGCGTTTCATGCCGAAATGTGTACTGGAAATTCCCCAGTGAAGTGCTGATTTATCCGTGAAGTAGCTGCTCTACATGTCGTGAAAAGCAAGTCGGTATTTCTCTTACGTTTTTGGTTTTTATTTGCGTGTTATTTGTAATGTGGTGCAGTGCTATACTGCCTGCAGTGGGGGTATACAGGAGCGTGCAGCCTGTCTCATAGTACGGGAATACAATGGATTCAGACGGTAATTGCCCCTGAATTCATGGTATTCCTGTATTTTAATGAGCCAAGTTAAATCCCCGGTATACTGAACGTTGTCTTGACCCTGCAATACATCTTAGCATGCAAATAAAAGCTACGAAATTGAGAGGAAAATGCCGACTTATTTTCCAAGAGGTGATGGTGCATCTCCAAAACAAAAAGTCCAGAATCAAACGTCTACAACAAGAAACAGTCGTCTATAACCCATATGCTTCGTTCAGTTACATCATGGTTACATAAAGTTGTTTCTGGACAAAAGGCTATGTTCAGGAACAAAACCATGCACAAAACGAAGACTTAGTCGTCTGTTGAAAAACAGAAGAAACTTCTGTATATTTACAATTCCAAATAACAGTAGCATCTACTGTATGCAAACAGAGAAAACAAAAAAGTAGAATGTACTGTTCATAAACAGTACGCTATGTAAGGCCAATTGACATATGAATGTACTGTAAATGAACAGATATTTTTTTAACAGTGTACGTACTGCACCATATTATCGCGTATATATGTACAATGAGTGGAATAGACCATTCGTCAATATAGTTGGGTATAATTTTGTAAATACTCGTCCGGAATATCACTTTGCAACATGAAATACGTTCACACGTTATGTTGGTACCATTTTAAACAGTTTACCAATCATGTCTTTAAAACCTAAGATATGATTGAAAGATGGCGCCTAAACATTTTCTTGTGATAAGTATATTATTTTACTATAGTACTAATAATTAGTACTAATCTTATAATTGTCATTATTACAGCTTGCTGTGTTGCTAAACTAGACAGAATGATTCTGTCCCTACGGGATTTCCCGTAGGGACAGAAGGAACCCCTTTCATACAGTGGATTGTTGTAATTTTGCCTCGAAATTAGAATCACACCCGAAAATTTCCTCCTAGTTGTGTCCTGCAGTGGTTTGAGATGTCCATGATTGGAAAATGATTGGAAAGAAATATTTACAACACCGTTTTTGAAGCCAAAATTTTGTCCAACGTACAAATTTAACGACTGCTTCTGTCGTTGCCCTGTTAATAAGTCTGGACGTGAGATCTCGAGAGAGGGCGCTTTCCTACATGAAAATAAATTACAGTTGGGCCTGCCCATGCCCAATTGCAGACGGACTGTATCAAGCCTTATCGTTAATCGGGCACAACTACATTTACACGTACGCAGTCCTTTCCGTGCCGCTAGCGCTGTACGCACTGAGGAAATGACTTGACTGCTCTTTCCGACGGCTGTTTCATTACTTAACACTTATTGTCAACCATGTCCACATTTTAGTAAGTCTCATCCCTGATCAATGCAGGAACGTCCATGAAAATAAACTTGTCTTTCCACAAATCTAATTTTTCAAAAGAAAAATAATTGTCCCAAGCACTGATGACTGTATGTAAAGAATACACAAAAACATGGATGTCAGAGTTCAATTGTAATGTAGCATTTATTTCGTGTAGTCGGAGGCATGCTTCCCAGTGGACTCAAACTGTCAAATTTTGTTCACATGTACGCTTTTCTATACAGGAGCAGGGTCCGATTTCACAAAGAATTGTGACGCGTCGCAAAAGTAGCAAAATCTATCGCAACTCGATGAACCCACAAGAATGCGATGGATTTGGTACTTGCGACAAGTCGCAAGTCCTTTGTGAAATCGACCCCATGGCTTAAATTCATTCTGCTGTTTAATTTAAAGGCAGTATACATCATTGGTAATATCGAAAATCAGAAATGTTCACAGATTTACGCCTAACTTACACAATATAAACATGATGACCGTAAAAAACTTCCCCTGAAATGGTTTTGTCTGAAGTGTTATAGTCTTTGAGAAATGAGTAAAACAATTATTTTTCGTCTCTTGAGACGAAAATTTAATTCGCCCCAAAACCATTTCGCCCAAGTGCCATTTCGCCCCAAAACCACTTTGTGCACATGCCGTGGTTTCAGGTCGCAATAGTTCAGGTCGAAGTGGTTTTGGGGCGAAATGACTGCAACCCCTTTTTTGACTGTTTTCTCAAAAGTTAGACTAAGTACGGAGCTGGTTTTTGCTCAGGTTGGTTGTAATCATGCATATCTTCAATCACACATAAAACTATTTGTAACAGTTTACCAATCATGTATACTATCTTTGGGCAGGAATATACATGTACTTTTGATAGCTCATAAAAACAAACTTTTAAAATCCACCAGCTAATCTCAAAACATCAGTAAACCTAGCCTTGATCAAGGCGTTGGGCTTGTCTTTTAGACGGTCCGCTGAAGATAAAACAAAGCGCTTACCAGCTACGGCACCTGTTGCACGTATGGCTCACAGCGCGCCGCGCTACGACTATGCACACACGCACGTTACGTACACGCGGTACAGTCCGTAACCCAACGCCTTGATGGTTCTGCATTCAGCCAGCGGAACTCATTACAGTATTAATAGGGAAACCACCCCAGCGTGAGTTGAAATTTCATTGGTCGACGCACGCCAGGCTATGTTTGAAAAACGCTATGATCTGCGATCCCAAGTTTGTTCATATTCGAGGCAGTATAAGAGTTCCCACAAATCATTCATTGTCCCCCAGAAGTGTAATCAAATACGTAAACAGAAAAGCACAATAAATGCTACGAACCAGAGAATATTTGTTGTTTTCGTCCATCGATCATGCCACGGTTCTTGTAACATATAGGACGCCATTACATGCATAATGCATGCTCGCGTCATTACGTGCTACTCACGAAGCTCTTGATTGGCTCAAGACCAATTTTAAATATTCATACCCTGCATATCCGCATTCCCAAAGCCCGTCCATTTTCGGCCAAAACTGGCCGAAAAAAATAAAGAAACACATTACATCCGGAAGTGACAGACTCGACAAGCCAGTGTGTTGCCGTACGGGTAGTACAATGGAAGTCGTGTTCGCACAGTGGCTCGTTTTGATGCCGTGTATTGGTTTGCATGCGCTAGACCCAATATATAAAGTCTCGCGGAAAAGGTCAAATCTGAGCTTCCGGGCACAACACGACTGAAACGCCCATTCTTATAACACGGGGACCATTTTGTTTTTTGCGTATAAATCTTTCTGTCCAATCTTAAGTCTACAACCGACCCGAGTGTGAATAGGGTAACTATAATGTTGTTTTTTTACAATATATAATACATGCAAAGTTCGCAAAGAAATGGCGAACAGCAAAAGTCATTGCCTTTTTAAAACCTGGCAAAGACCCTAACCTACCAGCAAGCTACCGACCAATCTCTCTACTCTGCGTTTCCTACAAAATCCTGGAACGCCTTATATCCCAAGGAGTAGAGGATATTCTCTGCGTGTGGGCGGTCGGGTTGGCGTACAGGTTCTTTCCTCGCCTTTCACCTCTGGCGTCCCGGGTTCGAATCCGGGGCGTGTATGTGGATTGGGTTTGCAGTCCCTACTTGACCGCGTGGGTTTTCCCCTGGGGCATTTCTCTGGGGGTTTTCCTCCCACTTCTAAAACTGCAACTCCTTCTTCGTCATCTCAAGTGGATAATATAATATAGTTCAAAGTTGCATTGCCCGTGATTCGGTGAAGGATAAAAAAAATATATTTTACACAAGCGAACGAAAAATATCAAAAACTAAAATTTCCGACGTCGGGAATTGGAAATACAAGCCTTTTTCTTGAAACGTGCTTCACATGTTGTACATGTGCGCGTACGCTCATATGTACATAGTATGTGTACAATGTACACATGTACGCGCACATGTACATTTACGTCATAACCCTGTCGATTAAATGACCTGCCAGCCATTTAATCATTTCTTGTTTTTAATCGACTGGCATTAATCCTTGACGGATTTTTACGTTCTTGGTACCAAATGAAAGCTGATAACTTTTTCTATTCTACAAACATACCTATTTAACTTTAAACAAAAAATGGTACGCCCAAATCGGCCAAAAAAGGGCAGTGCAACCTTTAAGCTAAAACCGTATAGTTGATGGCATAAAATTAAATAACAACATTCTCTGCGTGGATCAGGCGGGTTTCCGGAAGGACAGGAGAACAAGTACTGGCCCTATAACCACCTTCATCGAAAATGGGTTCGAGAACAGACTAAATACAGGAACTGTGTTTCTCTATCTCACAGCTGCCTTTGATACGGTCTGGCACAAAGGCCTCCTACTGAAACTCACAAAACCCTGTTGACCAACCGGAGGTTCAGAGTTCACCTCAGACAGAACACCAGCGCATGGAGAACACAGAAAATGTGCTCCCACAAGGCTCGGTTATAGCTCCAACACTGTTTAACCTCTACACAAAGAAACGACCTACCCAGCACCGAATCCCGTAAATTCATCTACGCTGATGACATCTGTCTGGCATTCCAAGCACCAGACTTTGACCAACTGGAACGGGTGCTCACTGAAGACCTTACCAAACTGAGCGGGCTCCCACTTAAGCATGCCCCAAATCCGACCTACCTTGAAGTGACCCTTGACAGGACCCTATCCTCCAAGGAACATATAAAAGGGACGGCGGCCAAGGTGAAGTCCAGGAACGACCTGCTTTAATAGCAAGCTTGCTGGTGCAAATTGGGGCGCATCAACCTCCACACTACGCACCTCAGCATTGTCCCTTGCATACTCCGCACCAGAATATTGTGCCCCTGTTTGGTCCAGGTCATCCCACACACACCACGTGGACACTCAGCTCAACACAACCATGAGAATCACAACCGTTACACTACGCTCAACACCACTCCCCTGGCTCCCTGTTCTATCAAACATTGCACCCCCACACATCCAGCGAGCAGCATCCACTCAAAGGATGCTTCAAAAGGTTGAAGATTCCCCCACCTACCAATCCACAAAGACATCCTCAACCCACCCACTGTTCGACTCCCATCCAGACGCCCCATCTGGAAGAACACCCCACCAGCTGACTTAACCATCCAATCAGCCTGGAAAAAGGAGTGGGCGTCCAAGGAGGTCCCCAATAAACACCTCGTGTCAGACCCTACACAACAGGTACCTGGCACTGACCTCCCAAGGAGACAGTGGTCAACCATCAACAGATTCAGGACTGGACATGGCCCGTGCTTGGCCAGCCTTCACAGATGGGGCAGCAGCCCTAGCCCACTGTGTGCTTGTGGAGAGGAGCAGACAATGAAACACATCATTGAGGCCTGCCCTCTCCAACGACTGAAAGGAGGATTAGTCACCCTCCACACAGCAGACCAGGAGGCAACTGCTTGGCTGAAGGACTTTGCATTCGCTAAATAAATGCATAATTATTTCCCAAAACGATACAAAATAATTAAAATTTCGTGACCTGAATAAATACTGGCATATTCTTAATCTAATTTGGAATGGATGACCTAAGTGTGGATTCATGTGAAAATAAATGCTTCGATCTTGGGCACTCTAAAAAAAAATGTCTGCAAGCTCTACTTTTGGTAGATCGCGTTTCGACTATCGCTAGCGCTCGATGCGATCGATGAACTGTGCACATCCATACTGTATCATATACACAGTACGTTACGTCAGCTGCCGTGCGTGTTGCATATATTTTGCTGCATGTAGTTTACGATCCTCAAAGATTGATATTGTCGGCTCAGAAAAGATTGTGAATGTTCGCATTATTTTTGAACATATACCCCACTTCATCAATTGAAATGCAATATTTTATTTAGAGATACGCGTTTTGGGCCGTGTGAGTTTACAAAAACCTGCGTAAACAAAATAATCCATATATTTCGCTCGCGATATGCGTTAAAGAGTATTAGATAGGGTCTTGTGACCGGAAATAACAGTGGTTTCGCGCGGTATCGAGGTCAACTTAATACATACCGGTAGTCTATTCTCTCGTACAGCAAAACAAAAAAACTTGAAAACGGCATTGGACAAGGCTACAGTAAACCATGAAATTGGGCACTTTTACAGTGCGTCTATTCCCTCCTTGGACAGTTTGCTCAACATTTCAACAAAGATGTTTAAGTCCATTCATGATTATCAAAGAACTGTCGTAGTTACATGTACATCTACATGTACTTACATGTGGCTGATCACATGCTCAAAAAATAATTTGTCAAGCAAGGCTTTAACACAGTCCAATTCATTCTGATTAGAGACTACTGTTTTGTGTATGGCTGTTTTTTGCAATTGACATTTTACAAAGTCCATACAGCTAGCTGCAGGGCATTTAAAAAAGGTCTTTTGTAGCTGTAGTTTTCCATAATTCATCAAATATGGAAGCCCCGGACACAAATCAGCAACAGGACATTTTACTTAAAGAAGACCAAAGCGTGGAGACAAAAGATTGCACACTCTTCTGTCGGGAGAAGCCCAAGTAGTCAGAAAGTATACAGACTGATGAGAATCCCGTGTAGATGGAGGTCAATCTTATTCCTCATTTTCTGAACAAAAAAACATAAAAAGAATCGCATACAATAGTGAATCATGTAAATTTGGTAGGAATCTACCTAAAACGACATTTAATTGTAAATTCATTTTCCTCATGGCTTATATAATGTACATCAAGGGACACAGCCTTTTCCACCTGGTCTCTACTACATACACTGTATCAAGCAGGTACGAGTTGTATTACATGCATACAGCTGAACTGGACACTTGTGTACATTGTAGGCACTGCAAAAGTGCCCGGTTTTAACAGGATTGTTGTAATATCAGCACGAAAAGGTGGATTTTGTATTAATAATAATGTGATTATTGTCACTGTTCCCCTGTATAAAGACTGTAAAATTAAATACCAGTAAATGCTCAACATGGCTGGGTTTGTGCCCGCCAGCATGGGTGGATTGACTGCTATCCCGTGGCATTGGAATTTTGGGTGAAAAAAGACCCTAAAAACAACATATTTTGCCTCGCAGAAATACTTTGCCCACACAAATTCAATCTTATGCCGTACGTATTGCAGCTCTGCTAATTTGTGGGTCTGAAGAGGAGAAAAAAGAGAAACGAAAGAGAAATAAATTGTTAGATTTAGTTTGTAGATTGTGTACATGTAGGCTATAAAGCATGTGCTATCCTGGCTATATATAAAAAGCTTTCAAAGTGGGGATTTTGTCAAGTGACAATCCCATCCTGAAGTAGCTCGGCATGACATTTATTTATTTATTTATTATTTTTATTTATACAGGGTAAAAGCTCAAACAGCATAAAGCTGGTTTTCATTGAGGCCCTGTTATAATGACAAAATAAAATAATATAAAGTACATCATTCTTTGTTTACAATATAATTAAAATAAAATAAGAATTTCCAAAGTAAAACCACAAGAAAGTAAAATAACGTTTTTAGTGATAAATAAATTAAAAACAAAACCCAAACAGAAACAAAAACAAAAACAAAAACAAAAACAAAAACGAAACGAAAACAAAACAAAACAAACAACAAACAAACAACCCAAATAATACAAAATGATTAAAATTAAAATTGATAGGCAGTAAAAGAAAGATAAAGATAAGGGTAAATCTGGACCCAGCAACGTAAAAACAAGATGATAATATAAAACACCACGAACGACAGGATAAAATTATATAGAATCTAAAGAAAAGTTGCTAAAATAAAAGTCGCGGAGTTGTGATTTAAACATGGTTAGTGAAGGGGCGGTCCTTACATGGGGTGGCAATTGATTCCAAGTATTGGCACCACTGACTGAAAAGCTGGAAGCATAATATTCTGTACGGACAGCGGGAACTCTCAAAGTGCGGTTACTGGACTGTCTAGTTCTACATTCATTTTCAAATTTAGTAAAATAATTTTGCATATAGCTTGGGGTCATAGAGTGTAAGCATTTAAAAACAAGAACAGCCTTTCTGAAATTCACCCTTTGTGGAAAAATAAGCCAGTTGAGTTCATTAAACATGTCAGCCGACGGGGTCAAGTAGTGGCATCCTAAAATTAATCTTGCTGCCCTTTTAAGAAATTTATTTAAAGTGTCATTATGTTTTGCAAGTCTATTACCCCACACGGTACAGCAATAATCTAGTATTGGCATAATTAAACTTGTAAAAAGAGTAAGCAATGTAACCTTGTTTACGCAATGGCGGATACGCTTTAACATGGCCAACTTGGAGGAAACTGATTTTATGACATGCTCAACGTGTGGAGTCCATCGCAAATTACTGTCAATAATAACACCTAAACATTTAAAAGAGTTAACCTGGTTAATTGGGGCTCCATTAAGAATTAGGGCAAGATTGGCATTGGCAACTTTCTGTTTAGACCCGATAAGCATACTTTTCGTTTTAGCTGCGTTTATGATTAACTTGTTGCTAACTGACCAATCATGTACATTAGATAGGGCAACATTTAAATTTGTTTCTAAATCTTGCACATTGTCTGCGCAGCATGTAAGTGTCGAGTCATCGGCGTACATAAACAAGTTGCAATTTCTTGGGATGTACACAGGAAAATCACTAGTAAAAACAAGAAATAAAAGTGGGCCAAGAATAGAGCCTTGCGGGACTCCAATGTTAAGAGGCAGACTGGTAGATTTACACCCTTTGATGTTCACAGACTGGTTTCGAGTACAAAGATATGACGAAAACCAGTCAAGAGCGTTACAGGACATGTTCATGGCTTCCAGCTTTTTCAGTAAAATGTTGTGGCTAATGCAATCAAACGCCTTACTAAAATCAATAAAAACTAATCCCGTTATGTGACCACCGTCTATAGCTCGTAAGCATGTATAAGTTAGATCATGTAAGGTGCTTTCTGTAGAGTGCATTGGTCGAAAACCAGATTGGCATTCAGGGATCATATTATGGTCATCTAGGAAAGAATACAATGAAGTATGGACTGCACGCTCCAGTATCTTAGAGATAATTGGTAAGATAGAGATTGGTCGATAGTTATTAACATGTCGATTTTACCTAATTTTGCGGTGGTGAATTCAAAAATGACGGTTACGAAGCTTTATTTTACGTTAAAGGGGTACTTTTGGCAAAACAAGTCTAACAATTTGTTTAAAAGCAAGGGTTTTGTTTTTGTACAGAAAAACCCCTTTTCCTCAAATAGAACTTTTACTTAATTTGGGGTGGTGAATCAAAAAATAACTGTTACGAAGATGTATTTTAAGTTGAAAAAAATTCTTGAAAAACAAGTATTTTAGTACAGAAAAACCCGTTTCCTCAAACAGAACATGGTAACAAGCCACTCCTACTGAACTTGGGGTGCTGAATCGAAAAATTACAGTTACTAAAGCTGTATTTCGAGGGCAAAAATGCTTTTTGACAGGAAGCATAAAATGGTTTAAAACTCAAGTTTTTTTGTACAAATTAAAACTTGGTAGCATGCCAATGTTGTGGTAAGTCTTTACTGTTTTTTTAAATGATGTGAAGACGTAAATTTACACGATCGGTTGTATTTTTGCATACAGCACCGTTCGACTCCCAGTTGTGGTACCGGTAGATTCACATTTAGATTAGATTCAGATCCCTGTCTGCAGCAAGCACGCATGAATCCCGCCCTCTTTTTCCTCCCAATTACATGTAGTAGTGTTGCAAGTACATCTTTGTCTGTTATATTACCCTTACTATCATTTTACAGGAAATCTGGCGTCCTGTCTGCCGAGAATTTCGTGTATTTCCTGGTTTGTTTTTCTTTACATGTAACAAACATCGTGTATAATGGTATCTTTGTGAGTTTGCAAACTGTTACTGGTATTTATGAAAATGACATGTACATGTACTCTGACCTTTAAATTTACACCTTTTTATTTGAGATTAAAAATATTAAATGATTAAACTTATTTATATTTTTCGTGTTTCAAATTGAATTTCATTGTAAGATCCTCCCAAAAACGTCATGGATAAAAACACAAAGTGAGATCTTTGCACGATGTGTACGTACGTTTACGTCTGTTGGTATAGGAAAAAAAAACACCGAATATTCGAAGCGGGTAGAGTTTACAACCTACATTTTTGTTCAGATTAACCTGCATGTACCCACAGATATTTTGTTTCTTTTTACGTCGGTTATTCTACCATTCACGGAATTTATTCCAGGTGCTCAGGAGTGAGCCAGTTTCACACTATGAGCAACTAACAATGGAAATTTGGCACAAACCATTGTTATTAACAATGGTCTGTGCCCAATTTCCATTGTTAGTTGCTCATAGTGTCAGGGAGTTAGTTGGCACGGTCATTCATTCTTGTTTAATCAAAATGTTTGAGATGACAAACGGGTGTTTATGGACAATGATCGGGAAATAAGCAAAATCAAAACAAGTGCAAGCGGGCAAATTTTTTTAGCAATAAACAAGAAAACAACAATCTTCCATACAGGATAGTGTCTGACTATTTTCTGCGCTCAAGCAAAAATTAACGATTACCACAAACCAATCTACATGGGTTAATAGCAGGCAGGGCAGTTACTCGACCAATAAATTAAGTTAACAGAGCCCCAAATTGTAAAAATAAACCGCGTTTGTTTCGTCTATATTAGCTTCAACTTTAAATAGCTGACGATGAAAAAAGCTTCGTCTGCTACGAACCGTTGTGTTTCAGGAAGATTTTTACACAAACGTGCACGGAATCCTGACAGATAACAGACGAAATAGCGCCCTCAATTTAATCTTGAAACACTTTTTAGCGAGAAAAAAAATGTTTTCACTCAGTGAAAACTATTGGACTTTTTTGTATACACCGCCCAGTGTTGGAATACATTATGTTGCAATTTGTTCCAGGTCAGGCACAATTTTACTGTATATTTACTGGACTCGGTACAAGGTTTGAAGCCATGATCAACTACCCAATTCTTTCCCTACTATTCATGTACGCCTACATACTACGTGTACACAAAAACATGTCCTCTTTTAATCTTAAATAACAATTTTTCAACGGATTTAAACCAAAATTTCACATCATGTAAATGAGACCTGACAAATTTTATTGAGTGAATTTCATCAGTTTTGTCCAAAAGGTTGAGATTTAAACGCCATATGAAAACAAAGTCAATTTCAGAATTCGGTACTTTCGACTTGGCCTCCTTTGATGTCAATACGTCGCTGGAGACCGTGCTGGAATGTGTGTGCTGAGCCGAAAGCTTCTGACGAAAGGCGGGGCCAAATGGTTACGCAAACCATCTCGATCATTTCGCGCAATAGACCGTGTAAGTTGACCTCGAGAGCATGCGGGACTCCACGAGACTCGTCGACTTCCGGAGGCCTCGTACATGTATATTAGTTTTAACATGTGCAGCAACTGTTTTTTTTTTCGGTACCATTTTCACATCAAGTCAAAATTAGCAGTTTCACCTTTCAATTCGGGGTCCACTGTAAATAAATATTAAAATCCCATTGATTACCTGAGCGAAAAGTTAATTGAGCGAAAAGTTCGCAAATGTTTTAATTTGACCTTTTATTTCCGTCTCTGAGATAAACTGGTAACCCTACACGCCATAGAGAACCAAACAACCGTGACATCGCATCGCTGGTAGTCCGTAAGTGGCGCGAACATTTTGGCGCCGTGTAGTTTGCGCAAATACGTTGTATTATAGCCGTTTTCAAAAGTTCTTGACTCGGCTTCAGGCGGTCTTTGCGATTTCCGTCTTGTACGCGATTTCCGTCCATGTATACTTTTGTTTGGGATTTTTTGTGGTTTCATCTACTCTCAACAAACACGAAGGTTCACGTTAAAGTTCAAACCAGATATTTTATTTACCAACGCTAATATTTCTGAGATGCACTATCCTTTTTATAACTCCGTGGATGCACCAAGCCAGTGAGCCTGCCATTCGTTAAGGTACTTGCAAACTGGAAGTAGTTTTGGGGGTTTCAGACTCCGACGGGTCGCGAGTGCACGTGATCACGTGATGTAGGGCTCTTGTCGTCCTGACAAAACACTACCGAATTTTTGATGTAAAGCTGCCTAAACATTACACAAATCTTACTTTTTGTGAGGTTGTTTTAATTTTCCGCGGTGCGCGCGGTGGCAGCCATTTTGTTGCTGCTGCCATGCAGCTAGCTGTGTGGGTCAAACCATTAATGGAGGAGGGGTGTGTACTATTTTGTAGCTCGCATGCGCAGATACCATAATATGTACATTGTGCACACGATGAGACCTAGGCCCTATGACAATGATGGATGTGAGCTACATTGTAGGATTTTGCAGATGCTACAAAACTCAAAAGTACAAACATATTTTGAAGGTAATATAAATGTAGGTAAAAACATGGCACACAAAGGTGTTCTTGTGCAACTTGAACGGCCAGCCCCCTTTCCATGGCTGGCGCATAGCCCAACACGCACTTTGGACTTCACCGCATGCGAGCTACAAAATAATACACACCCCTCCTCAATTAATGGTTTGACCCATCACAGGTAGCTGGCAACAGCAACATAATGGCTGCTACCGCGCGCACTGCGGACAATTAAAACAACCTCACAACAAAGTAAGATTTGTGTCATTTTTAGGCAGCTTTACATCATAAATACGGCATTTACTTTGTCAGTATGCTAGAATCTATTGATTTCTGATTAAAATGTGGTATTTGGTGGTAGTTGACGGCAGTTGACGGCAGTTGACGGTAATTACCGAATAATGTCAACTACGACGCCAAAATATGTAGCGCCTCCCGATAACAAATCACCCTGTCTTCAACCTGGGCAGCCTCCGAGGGGTTGTCAAAAGATGTTGTCGCTATCGGTAAAACACTACGGTGAGTTTCGCGGCTGAAAAACTTGTCTGATTTTGTAGGAAAGTGGTTCCTCAGTCAATCTCGATACTTCGCAAAACTAGTGAGAGTTCGCGTGGGGAAATTATGGTATAGAAGGTCTGAGTTCAGTCGCTGTGCGCATGTCCCAGGGTGGGCAAGACCATTATAGGAAGTTTTACTACACAGCGATGCTAATAGTAAACCTACCGTGGCCTTTATATGCTAGGCCATCCAAAAGGTATCATATTTCAAACGCTGGAATTATTACAGTTTTTCTCGGCCCCATGCAGTGGTATTTCCAAGAGCTGTACCAAGGCATGACATCACGGCCCGGCATACACGTAAACTGTACCAAGTAAAATTTGTCACCGTTCTCGGTATTGTGAATTGTAGCGTCTTCGAAAACTCGCTTAATAAAATGCTATATAACCCGAGTAAAAGGTTGTCCTGTGGTCCTTAAAAGAATGTTAAATAGGCCTACTAATATTGTCGCTGGTTGAATTTCTATTGTAATTCGACGAGTACATGTAGCATTTATAACTGTGTTTTTACTATATATTATCCATTTTATTGAATTGTCATCCTATCCGTATATGGGTCTGTCCACAGTAATGGGGTACATTTGAAAAATAAGTCAATAATTCCTTCCAGATGTCTATAGTTTATCTCAGAATTAAAGAAATGTCCTTGTTTTGTTCTCAGGAGATAACCTTTGCGCCAAAAGGTAAGAAATTGCTGCCACAACATACATTTTTGAAAAGCAAGTGTACAAATTTTCCTATTACGCGCATGTAACGTGGACAGACAATTTTGTGACATTTTTTTCCGTCTTTGTTACATGCGTAATAGGAAAATTTGTGCACGAGGTTTTCACAAATGTATGTTGTAGGACTATTTTTCTTACTCCTTGGTGAAAGAAAAAGTTATTTGCTCAGTTTAGCTGGATAATTTAAAGATAAAATTAAGACATTTGAAGTGATCTGGGACCTAAGATCTTGAATGTTACAGAAATGTACTGTGGACAGACCCATATATGTGTGTCCGTCTGCTTGTCGTACCATCTGTTGTATGTCTGTCCGTTCAGTTGGTATATTTGTCCATCCATCCCTTGCAATGCCAAGCCAGTATACATGTATAAAATGCTGAAATGCTGCTTCACCAGTTTTATATTTGCTACACACGACTAGAAGAGATCGACAATGAATGGACCCTCTTTATCGAAGACATTCAGGTATGCAATAATACTTAATGTAACCACATAACTGTATATATTTCTTATCTTTTTCACTCATTTATTAGGTTGACAGGATACCTAAAGATAGGCGGTAGACCTTTGTTATGTACCGGTATTTGGAAAAAAATTACAGAAAATAACCTCGATATGTTATGTGGCTGATGTTCCAAGTAAACTCTTCATATTTTCTGTTAAGCCTATTTTCTTAAATCTGCACTTACTGATGACTGAGAATTAGCGAGTCAAATTACTATAATTTTTGTAAAGAATTATATGTGTTTTTATGTGACGATCAATACTGCTCGTCGACTTATCATCTTAGTTATAACCATGTTGAAATTCATGGTTGGCGCATATACTGTATGGCTATATGCATGTTTTGTGCAGCCACTCCTTGTTGGACATTCCAGAACCAGCTGCGGTTTCTCCATTATGAGGCCTTGGGGCATGGCTATAGGGCTTGTTTACTAGATAGCCAAGTAGCTTTATAGCACAAGGTAAGGGTGGTTAATTATACAAGCAGTCCAGCTGGGTAGTGCAAGTATATATACTCTCCAACAAAAGAAACTGTGCATGATAACAATTGCTGTATTTTTTTAGCCATGGCAGATAACTCGCTGGAATAAACTGTTAATGAAAGTCCATGAAATCTTTCAAATTGTTAACCGAACTTGAAATGTACAAAATGTGTTCTTCGTGTTCTCAGAGGTTGCTGAAAACTGACTTGCCAATATTGAAGTCACAAAGTCAGTATCGAGTGTGTCCCCCTTGTGCATTAATCACTGCTGTGCATCTTCGCCTCATGGAGCCAATGACACGCGCATGAAAGTCTTGTGGGATGTCATTCCACACCTGGACGAGATCTCTACCAAGCTGTTGCCGGATTGTTGGCTGCTGAGGAAGATGACGTAATCGGCGCTCCATCTCATCCCAAACATGCTCAATCGGATTGAGATCTGGTGAGTTTGCTGGCCATGGCAGTACATCAACGTTGTTTTCAGTCAAAACATGACGGACAACTCTTGCTGTATGAGGGCGGGCATTGTCATGTTGAAAATTAATGCCTGGTCCGTGTTGACGCAAAAATGGAAGCACTATCGGTTGAATGATATCATCTCGATACCTCTCTCCGTTGATGTTCCCATCCACAATGACACAAATGGTGCGATGTTGCGTTGTAATGCCACCCCATACCATCACGGACCCCCCCCCCCCCCCCCCCCCGCCATATCGATCACGTTCAACAATGCAACAATCTGCGTAACGTTCATTTCTGCGTCGGTACACCCGTATTCGGCCGTCACTGTGGGACAGCTGGTACCTTGATTCATCTGTGAACATAACGAATCGCCACCATCGAATTGGATGCCGTACATGTGTCCTGCACCACTGAAGTCGCAATTGACGGTGACGTTGCGTCAAAATGGGTCGAATGGCGGGGCGACATGGGCGTAGCCCTATCTCACGTAACTGCCTGCGGATTGTCATTGGGTGAATGCGTCTGTTACCAGGTATCACCCCAGCAGTTACACGTGGACGTCCCGATCTTGGCCGGTCAGTTACATCATTTCGCTCTCTCTGCCTTCTCACAAGTGCTGAAATGGTGTTTCGGTGACATTGAAAGTGTGCTGCAACCTCGCCTTGACTCATTCCGGCCCGCAACATTCCAATGGCCTGATGACGGTCAACTAAGGACAGACGCGGCATGACGTTTTGAGTACTGGACACAATCTTGCAAAATGCTCTTCTGACTTTTGGGTAGTCCTTTTATACGGCTTGCTAACGAGACCTGAACTTTATGGAATTCTGTTACATAACAACCTGTAGGACCCCTATTGTGAAATCAACACCCAGGCATGCCTAAGTCCTGCACTATGCCATGAACAGGTTTTGAGTGCATAACCTTTTTCAAACAATGTCAGAGAATATTGTCTGTGAATTTGGTGTTTATTTTCCACCTTCTTGAAAAAAATACAGCAATTTTTACCATGCACAGTTTCTTTTGTTGGAGAGTATAGTTCATGTACTCCCTTTGTTTTTATTGAGGGGCAAGTACCAGGGTAACCTTTGTTGCCATGGGAGCAAGAGTAAAAGTCATAATCGTAATAATCATGCAGTTTTAGAGTCATTTAAAGAAAAAGTCGTGCGCCGCAGTTGAAAAAGTGTATTTTCAGTTTTTAAATAATTATTCGGAACCATATTTTCGAACAACAAATTGAACATATATATAAGTTGCAAACTGTGCACACAAGTGTCCAAAAATCAAAGAGACAATATTTTGAGGGAGCGGGGAGATCATTTACTTTGCTTCAGTGGAATGTGCACGGGATAAGATCGTACGAATTCGGGCAATCGAATATTACTTGGTTTCCAAGAGCCTCATCCCTAATAATTGATTAGGCTGCATAGTCCCATAATCAGCTTGTGCCCGTTGTCATATGTGTATAGTTATGTAATTTATTAGTTGTCCAAGTTAATGCATTGTTGCTTAAAGATGTACATGTATATTGTCCGTGTGTGGGCATTGCGTTCGCACTGTGGACTCGAAACCCATTCCAGTCCACAGTTCGCTCAAGTCCACAGTCAGGTTGACCAAACTTGGGAAAAAGGGTTAGGGTGGGGGTGGAGGGTTTTTTAAAAAGGTTAGGGTTCAGGAGTAAAGTTTAGAAACATGGATTAGGAAAAAAATTGGGGTGGATGAGGGGGGAATCGGAGAAAACAACGATTTTCCGACCTATCACCGATCTTTCCAAAACTCTGGTAACTTGGAGCTTCTCTGATACCTCATTGGCTGCGCGCGCGTCGCGAAAGGCCGCGCACAAGTGGCAAACCAGTTTCTGTACAAACCAATTTCTGTACAATCCAATGGCACAGGCGCGCGCAAAGCCATTTTAAGTTGCCACGACAGTGAACGCCCTTTAAGAATATAGCCTATAAGAAGAGTGTGTTTATATATTATAGTAATTCTACTGATGAATTTTCACTTCAGGTAGGCCTACTGAGACGTAATACCAAAAACTACAGATGCGACAAAAGATGAAGTCCAGATATGTGCACGACATCCTTTCTCGATAATGCACGGGATTTAGGAGCGTGGAATTAGGAGGGTGTAACAGCGGTCACGCAAAGATACGAATTAAAGCAAGTCATCAGGAAGTCCAGTGAGATGCAAGCGATGATGACGTGGAACGTACACTATATCGATACAGCTGTCTCCAAAGCTAACCGCATGTTAGGCTTCACTCGTCGTAACCTGAGCAATGCTCCTCGCAAAGTCAAAGTGCAGGCTTACAAAAGGGGAGTTCGCCCACATGTTGAATACTGCAGCTCAGTCTGGGAACCGCATACAACCCGTAACATCAACAGAGTTGAAGCTGTTCAACGACGAGCCGAACGCTTCATCATGAATGACTATAGAAGAAAAAGTTCCGTCACTGCCATGTTAAGGGAAATTCAACTTCAAACACCTGAATCAGAGGCTCGTCACCATGCAAAAAATCGTCCATAATAATGTAGACCTTCCGTTGGATGATCATCGTCAATTTAACATTAGAGAACCAACTGCCACTTCAACAATAAATCACAACCCCCTCTCCCTCAAAATCCCAGCTTCAATGACTAATTGTCATCAGAAATCATTTTCCCCAACACTGCTAGAGACTGGAACAAACTCCTGTACTCAATTTGAGAACAAGCTGGTAGCTTTCAGCAAAAAGCATGACTAGCTCGCCTCAAGTCTCGCATTGACTGTTGTTCCAATTGGAGCTGTTCAATTACACGATCAAGATCAAGATCAAGATCAAGACGTAATGGACACTTATATACAGTAAATCAGTGTTGCGCGCGCCGCGTTTGACGTTGCACTTACAAACTGGATACTTCAGCACGACACGTGTGCATGGTGCGAACACAAAACGGCAATTATGAAAAGCTCACACTGGATATTATATGTTATGTGAACGACATTTAACAGTTCACTTGATTAAAGTGCTGTATTATTATCTTATTTATTTACAGTAAACGGTATCAATCAATTACTTGCGTTTTGGACACCTGCCATATCATATCCAACTTCGATAGCATTTCATACCCAACAGGGTTCACGTAGGGACATCACATTGTTTCGATTTGGTTTCTGGCCTCGTAACTCCATTGAGCTAGTCATCACGGAATAAATGTGTTTTTGTTGTTGATTGGAACAACTGAGTTCATTTACGTATATCTCATTTGCGTACGACACAAGACCTTTTTGATATGGGGATCCGCGGGACCCATATGGTGTGCCTGGATTGACCTATATGGGGTCCACACATGGTTAGTGAAGGGGCGGTCCTTACATGGGGTGGCAATTGATTCCAAGTATTGGCACCACTGACTGAAAAGCTGGAAGCATAATATTCTGTACGGACAGCGGGAACTCTCAAAGTGCGGTTACTGGACTGTCTAGTTCTACATTCATTTTCAAATTTAGTAAAATAATTTTGCATATAGCTTGGGGTCATAGAGTGTAAGCATTTAAAAACAAGAACAGCCTTTCTGAAATTCACCCTTTGTGGAAAAATAAGCCAGTTGAGTTCATTAAACATGTCAGCCGACGGGGTCAAGTAGTGGCATCCTAAAATTAATCTTGCTGCCCTTTTAAGAAATTTATTTAAAGTGTCATTATGTTTTGCAAGTCTATTACCCCACACGGTACAGCAATAATCTAGTATTGGCATAATTAAACTTGTAAAAAGAGTAAGCAATGTAACCTTGTTTACGCAATGGCGGATACGCTTTAACATGGCCAACTTGGAGGAAACTGATTTTATGACATGCTCAACGTGTGGAGTCCATCGCAAATTACTGTCAATAATAACACCTAAACATTTAAAAGAGTTAACCTGGTTAATTGGGGCTCCATTAAGAATTAGGGCAAGATTGGCATTGGCAACTTTCTGTTTAGACCCGATAAGCATACTTTTCGTTTTAGCTGCGTTTATGATTAACTTGTTGCTAACTGACCAATCATGTACATTAGATAGGGCAACATTTAAATTTGTTTCTAAATCTTGCACATTGTCTGCGCAGCATGTAAGTGTCGAGTCATCGGCGTACATAAACAAGTTGCAATTTCTTGGGATGTACACAGGAAAATCACTAGTAAAAACAAGAAATAAAAGTGGGCCAAGAATAGAGCCTTGCGGGACTCCAATGTTAAGAGGCAGACTGGTAGATTTACACCCTTTGATGTTCACAGACTGGTTTCGAGTACAAAGATATGACGAAAACCAGTCAAGAGCGTTACAGGACATGTTCATGGCTTCCAGCTTTTTCAGTAAAATGTTGTGGCTAATGCAATCAAACGCCTTACTAAAATCAATAAAAACTAATCCCGTTATGTGACCACCGTCTATAGCTCGTAAGCATGTATAAGTTAGATCATGTAAGGTGCTTTCTGTAGAGTGCATTGGTCGAAAACCAGATTGGCATTCAGGGATCATATTATGGTCATCTAGGAAAGAATACAATGAAGTATGGACTGCACGCTCCAGTATCTTAGAGATAATTGGTAAGATAGAGATTGGTCGATAGTTATTAACATGTCGATTTTACCTAATTTTGCGGTGGTGAATTCAAAAATGACGGTTACGAAGCTTTATTTTACGTTAAAGGGGTACTTTTGGCAAAACAAGTCTAACAATTTGTTTAAAAGCAAGGGTTTTGTTTTTGTACAGAAAAACCCCTTTTCCTCAAATAGAACTTTTACTTAATTTGGGGTGGTGAATCAAAAAATAACTGTTACGAAGATGTATTTTAAGTTGAAAAAAATTCTTGAAAAACAAGTATTTTAGTACAGAAAAACCCGTTTCCTCAAACAGAACATGGTAACAAGCCACTCCTACTGAACTTGGGGTGCTGAATCGAAAAATTACAGTTACTAAAGCTGTATTTCGAGGGCAAAAATGCTTTTTGACAGGAAGCATAAAATGGTTTAAAACTCAAGTTTTTTTGTACAAATTAAAACTTGGTAGCATGCCAATGTTGTGGTAAGTCTTTACTGTTTTTTTAAATGATGTGAAGACGTAAATTTACACGATCGGTTGTATTTTTGCATACAGCACCGTTCGACTCCCAGTTGTGGTACCGGTAGATTCACATTTAGATTAGATTCAGATCCCTGTCTGCAGCAAGCACGCATGAATCCCGCCCTCTTTTTCCTCCCAATTACATGTAGTAGTGTTGCAAGTACATCTTTGTCTGTTATATTACCCTTACTATCATTTTACAGGAAATCTGGCGTCCTGTCTGCCGAGAATTTCGTGTATTTCCTGGTTTGTTTTTCTTTACATGTAACAAACATCGTGTATAATGGTATCTTTGTGAGTTTGCAAACTGTTACTGGTATTTATGAAAATGACATGTACATGTACTCTGACCTTTAAATTTACACCTTTTTATTTGAGATTAAAAATATTAAATGATTAAACTTATTTATATTTTTCGTGTTTCAAATTGAATTTCATTGTAAGATCCTCCCAAAAACGTCATGGATAAAAACACAAAGTGAGATCTTTGCACGATGTGTACGTACGTTTACGTCTGTTGGTATAGGAAAAAAAAACACCGAATATTCGAAGCGGGTAGAGTTTACAACCTACATTTTTGTTCAGATTAACCTGCATGTACCCACAGATATTTTGTTTCTTTTTACGTCGGTTATTCTACCATTCACGGAATTTATTCCAGGTGCTCAGGAGTGAGCCAGTTTCACACTATGAGCAACTAACAATGGAAATTTGGCACAAACCATTGTTATTAACAATGGTCTGTGCCCAATTTCCATTGTTAGTTGCTCATAGTGTCAGGGAGTTAGTTGGCACGGTCATTCATTCTTGTTTAATCAAAATGTTTGAGATGACAAACGGGTGTTTATGGACAATGATCGGGAAATAAGCAAAATCAAAACAAGTGCAAGCGGGCAAATTTTTTTAGCAATAAACAAGAAAACAACAATCTTCCATACAGGATAGTGTCTGACTATTTTCTGCGCTCAAGCAAAAATTAACGATTACCACAAACCAATCTACATGGGTTAATAGCAGGCAGGGCAGTTACTCGACCAATAAATTAAGTTAACAGAGCCCCAAATTGTAAAAATAAACCGCGTTTGTTTCGTCTATATTAGCTTCAACTTTAAATAGCTGACGATGAAAAAAGCTTCGTCTGCTACGAACCGTTGTGTTTCAGGAAGATTTTTACACAAACGTGCACGGAATCCTGACAGATAACAGACGAAATAGCGCCCTCAATTTAATCTTGAAACACTTTTTAGCGAGAAAAAAAATGTTTTCACTCAGTGAAAACTATTGGACTTTTTTGTATACACCGCCCAGTGTTGGAATACATTATGTTGCAATTTGTTCCAGGTCAGGCACAATTTTACTGTATATTTACTGGACTCGGTACAAGGTTTGAAGCCATGATCAACTACCCAATTCTTTCCCTACTATTCATGTACGCCTACATACTACGTGTACACAAAAACATGTCCTCTTTTAATCTTAAATAACAATTTTTCAACGGATTTAAACCAAAATTTCACATCATGTAAATGAGACCTGACAAATTTTATTGAGTGAATTTCATCAGTTTTGTCCAAAAGGTTGAGATTTAAACGCCATATGAAAACAAAGTCAATTTCAGAATTCGGTACTTTCGACTTGGCCTCCTTTGATGTCAATACGTCGCTGGAGACCGTGCTGGAATGTGTGTGCTGAGCCGAAAGCTTCTGACGAAAGGCGGGGCCAAATGGTTACGCAAACCATCTCGATCATTTCGCGCAATAGACCGTGTAAGTTGACCTCGAGAGCATGCGGGACTCCACGAGACTCGTCGACTTCCGGAGGCCTCGTACATGTATATTAGTTTTAACATGTGCAGCAACTGTTTTTTTTTTCGGTACCATTTTCACATCAAGTCAAAATTAGCAGTTTCACCTTTCAATTCGGGGTCCACTGTAAATAAATATTAAAATCCCATTGATTACCTGAGCGAAAAGTTAATTGAGCGAAAAGTTCGCAAATGTTTTAATTTGACCTTTTATTTCCGTCTCTGAGATAAACTGGTAACCCTACACGCCATAGAGAACCAAACAACCGTGACATCGCATCGCTGGTAGTCCGTAAGTGGCGCGAACATTTTGGCGCCGTGTAGTTTGCGCAAATACGTTGTATTATAGCCGTTTTCAAAAGTTCTTGACTCGGCTTCAGGCGGTCTTTGCGATTTCCGTCTTGTACGCGATTTCCGTCCATGTATACTTTTGTTTGGGATTTTTTGTGGTTTCATCTACTCTCAACAAACACGAAGGTTCACGTTAAAGTTCAAACCAGATATTTTATTTACCAACGCTAATATGTTTACTAGATAGCCAAGTAGCTTTATAGCACAAGGTAAGGGTGGTTAATTATACAAGCAGTCCAGCTGGGTAGTGCAAGTATATATACTCTCCAACAAAAGAAACTGTGCATGATAACAATTGCTGTATTTTTTTAGCCATGGCAGATAACTCGCTGGAATAAACTGTTAATGAAAGTCCATGAAATCTTTCAAATTGTTAACCGAACTTGAAATGTACAAAATGTGTTCTTCGTGTTCTCAGAGGTTGCTGAAAACTGACTTGCCAATATTGAAGTCACAAAGTCAGTATCGAGTGTGTCCCCCTTGTGCATTAATCACTGCTGTGCATCTTCGCCTCATGGAGCCAATGACACGCGCATGAAAGTCTTGTGGGATGTCATTCCACACCTGGACGAGATCTCTACCAAGCTGTTGCCGGATTGTTGGCTGCTGAGGAAGATGACGTAATCGGCGCTCCATCTCATCCCAAACATGCTCAATCGGATTGAGATCTGGTGAGTTTGCTGGCCATGGCAGTACATCAACGTTGTTTTCAGTCAAAACATGACGGACAACTCTTGCTGTATGAGGGCGGGCATTGTCATGTTGAAAATTAATGCCTGGTCCGTGTTGACGCAAAAATGGAAGCACTATCGGTTGAATGATATCATCTCGATACCTCTCTCCGTTGATGTTCCCATCCACAATGACACAAATGGTGCGATGTTGCGTTGTAATGCCACCCCATACCATCACGGACCCCCCCCCCCCCCCCCCCCCCCGCCATATCGATCACGTTCAACAATGCAACAATCTGCGTAACGTTCATTTCTGCGTCGGTACACCCGTATTCGGCCGTCACTGTGGGACAGCTGGTACCTTGATTCATCTGTGAACATAACGAATCGCCACCATCGAATTGGATGCCGTACATGTGTCCTGCACCACTGAAGTCGCAATTGACGGTGACGTTGCGTCAAAATGGGTCGAATGGCGGGGCGACATGGGCGTAGCCCTATCTCACGTAACTGCCTGCGGATTGTCATTGGGTGAATGCGTCTGTTACCAGGTATCACCCCAGCAGTTACACGTGGACGTCCCGATCTTGGCCGGTCAGTTACATCATTTCGCTCTCTCTGCCTTCTCACAAGTGCTGAAATGGTGTTTCGGTGACATTGAAAGTGTGCTGCAACCTCGCCTTGACTCATTCCGGCCCGCAACATTCCAATGGCCTGATGACGGTCAACTAAGGACAGACGCGGCATGACGTTTTGAGTACTGGACACAATCTTGCAAAATGCTCTTCTGACTTTTGGGTAGTCCTTTTATACGGCTTGCTAACGAGACCTGAACTTTATGGAATTCTGTTACATAACAACCTGTAGGACCCCTATTGTGAAATCAACACCCAGGCATGCCTAAGTCCTGCACTATGCCATGAACAGGTTTTGAGTGCATAACCTTTTTCAAACAATGTCAGAGAATATTGTCTGTGAATTTGGTGTTTATTTTCCACCTTCTTGAAAAAAATACAGCAATTTTTACCATGCACAGTTTCTTTTGTTGGAGAGTATAGTTCATGTACTCCCTTTGTTTTTATTGAGGGGCAAGTACCAGGGTAACCTTTGTTGCCATGGGAGCAAGAGTAAAAGTCATAATCGTAATAATCATGCAGTTTTAGAGTCATTTAAAGAAAAAGTCGTGCGCCGCAGTTGAAAAAGTGTATTTTCAGTTTTTAAATAATTATTCGGAACCATATTTTCGAACAACAAATTGAACATATATATAAGTTGCAAACTGTGCACACAAGTGTCCAAAAATCAAAGAGACAATATTTTGAGGGAGCGGGGAGATCATTTACTTTGCTTCAGTGGAATGTGCACGGGATAAGATCGTACGAATTCGGGCAATCGAATATTACTTGGTTTCCAAGAGCCTCATCCCTAATAATTGATTAGGCTGCATAGTCCCATAATCAGCTTGTGCCCGTTGTCATATGTGTATAGTTATGTAATTTATTAGTTGTCCAAGTTAATGCATTGTTGCTTAAAGATGTACATGTATATTGTCCGTGTGTGGGCATTGCGTTCGCACTGTGGACTCGAAACCCATTCCAGTCCACAGTTCGCTCAAGTCCACAGTCAGGTTGACCAAACTTGGGAAAAAGGGTTAGGGTGGGGGTGGAGGGTTTTTTAAAAAGGTTAGGGTTCAGGAGTAAAGTTTAGAAACATGGATTAGGAAAAAAATTGGGGTGGATGAGGGGGGAATCGGAGAAAACAACGATTTTCCGACCTATCACCGATCTTTCCAAAACTCTGGTAACTTGGAGCTTCTCTGATACCTCATTGGCTGCGCGCGCGTCGCGAAAGGCCGCGCACAAGTGGCAAACCAGTTTCTGTACAAACCAATTTCTGTACAATCCAATGGCACAGGCGCGCGCAAAGCCATTTTAAGTTGCCACGACAGTGAACGCCCTTTAAGAATATAGCCTATAAGAAGAGTGTGTTTATATATTATAGTAATTCTACTGATGAATTTTCACTTCAGGTAGGCCTACTGAGACGTAATACCAAAAACTACAGATGCGACAAAAGATGAAGTCCAGATATGTGCACGACATCCTTTCTCGATAATGCACGGGATTTAGGAGCGTGGAATTAGGAGGGTGTAACAGCGGTCACGCAAAGATACGAATTAAAGCAAGTCATCAGGAAGTCCAGTGAGATGCAAGCGATGATGACGTGGAACGTACACTATATCGATACAGCTGTCTCCAAAGCTAACCGCATGTTAGGCTTCACTCGTCGTAACCTGAGCAATGCTCCTCGCAAAGTCAAAGTGCAGGCTTACAAAAGGGGAGTTCGCCCACATGTTGAATACTGCAGCTCAGTCTGGGAACCGCATACAACCCGTAACATCAACAGAGTTGAAGCTGTTCAACGACGAGCCGAACGCTTCATCATGAATGACTATAGAAGAAAAAGTTCCGTCACTGCCATGTTAAGGGAAATTCAACTTCAAACACCTGAATCAGAGGCTCGTCACCATGCAAAAAATCGTCCATAATAATGTAGACCTTCCGTTGGATGATCATCGTCAATTTAACATTAGAGAACCAACTGCCACTTCAACAATAAATCACAACCCCCTCTCCCTCAAAATCCCAGCTTCAATGACTAATTGTCATCAGAAATCATTTTCCCCAACACTGCTAGAGACTGGAACAAACTCCTGTACTCAATTTGAGAACAAGCTGGTAGCTTTCAGCAAAAAGCATGACTAGCTCGCCTCAAGTCTCGCATTGACTGTTGTTCCAATTGGAGCTGTTCAATTACACGATCAAGATCAAGATCAAGATCAAGACGTAATGGACACTTATATACAGTAAATCAGTGTTGCGCGCGCCGCGTTTGACGTTGCACTTACAAACTGGATACTTCAGCACGACACGTGTGCATGGTGCGAACACAAAACGGCAATTATGAAAAGCTCACACTGGATATTATATGTTATGTGAACGACATTTAACAGTTCACTTGATTAAAGTGCTGTATTATTATCTTATTTATTTACAGTAAACGGTATCAATCAATTACTTGCGTTTTGGACACCTGCCATATCATATCCAACTTCGATAGCATTTCATACCCAACAGGGTTCACGTAGGGACATCACATTGTTTCGATTTGGTTTCTGGCCTCGTAACTCCATTGAGCTAGTCATCACGGAATAAATGTGTTTTTGTTGTTGATTGGAACAACTGAGTTCATTTACGTATATCTCATTTGCGTACGACACAAGACCTTTTTGATATGGGGATCCGCGGGACCCATATGGTGTGCCTGGATTGACCTATATGGGGTCCACACGTGGGAACCCATATGGGGCCCCAAGAATTCTGCACCCAAGATTCATATGGGACCCATATGGGTCAACCCAGATACCCCATGTGGAACCCACATGGGTCCTAAATGGGGACCCATGTGGGTCCCATGTGTGAAACCCACATGGGTCCCATATCATACCCATATGGGCTTGCTACCTGGGTATGTGCGTTTGACTATTGGTCAGTCTGTTGTCAGTTATCCCGTCCGTCTATTTGTTTGTTAATTGATACTATATATGTTTTATCCAGGAATTCTTAATTTCTTTATTCTCGTGTGATTTCCATTTTAACTTTTTGTGTCATTTGTGTATATTTTCGTCGATTATTTTATGTTTGTTTTAAAGCACTGTTTTATTTATTTAAACTAAATTTAACTAAAACTTCTTGCCTGTTTATTATTATGTTATTAATGTTTCTAACTTTTAATGAATCTTATGTTACTTTAATTGTTTTATACAATGAATGATTACCTGGGTTAACCCATCCATAGGGTGAAAAACGCAACCGCCAAAATCTGTGTTTAATTAACCCATTGATTTGGGTTGATTTTAAAAAAAATTTTGTTAACCCAATCTTGGGTTATTTCAGTGTTCGAATTTAGTTATACCAACTATAATAAACTGGATTATATCTACCCAGAAACATGTGTTATTAGGCGGTTTTGGTTGTAATTACTTTAATTTCTGGGTTATTTCAACCAATAATTTTAGAGATGTGAGTCACTTTGGGTTATTTTAACTCGGACAACATGGTTAATGCAACCCTTCTTTGTAGTCAATTTAACCCAAACATTATGGCATTGTAGCCCAAATCGGGGGTCAATATGACTTGGGCGGTATGTTGTTACAACCTGCTTTTGATGTTATGAAATGTATCACGATACGTTGTAACACTGTTAAAAATTTATGTTATTTAACACAGTTTCTTATTTCAATTGTATATTACAGAACCACTATTTTTTTAACAGAAAACTGTTGGTGTTTTTCTGTTTGCCGACAGAGGGCGTTTGTTAAACAATGCACAAAAACAAACATTTTCAGAATGACTGATCAACAACAATTTATTAATACTTGTAATCTAATTCTAAAGTATGATTTTCAAATTTCAGATGGTGTATATTGGCTTCAACGACTAAAATCTGTTTAATTAAAGTCGAACACTTCTCAGTAAAATTCACTTGTTTAAATTCAATACAAAACAGAAAGTGTTCAAATTCCACTCCGAATTAATTCCTTTTCAATTTTTCATACATACATACATACATGTATAATCAGAGCACATCAATCATGCAGTCACAGCTATTAAGGTATATATCGTTTTCAAATATCCTTCCCCCCCCCCCCCCCCCCACTTTTTCTTACCTTTTTCAGGGCAATACATATATCAGGATGTTGTTTGTGGGGGAGGGGGCACCTTGGGGTGGACACTGGAAAGGGAAGGCACGTGCGCCCCCTCCCCCCAACCCCTCTTATTTTTGTGTTTTTACCATCAAACTAACAATTTTCATGGTATTATAAAAAGGCAAATCTCGCATGTCCGTGCATGATAATGTACCTAATGGGGGTTTCATTTCAATGATTGAATAGTGCAACACAGGGGAAAACCACAAGTTTGTATGTAAAACCTGAGGGAGTACACAATTAACTGCCTCAGAGTCTCGACTGCGCATGCGTCTCCCGACTTTGGTTTGAGATAAACAAAGCGGTATGCATTGTGTTTATCTCAAATGACCTTTGACACAATCCCATAGACGTTCATTGCGCGCGCGAGATTCCGAACTGGCTTATAGAAATTGAAATCTGTTGTAATCTCCCAATGTATAAATTGTTTAGGCGTTCTCTAATCAATCGTATAGCCGTTTTTCGATAACACACTGGGCAGAAAAACACTGCAATTGCAGACGGTTGACCCAGCGTTAAATGCACTTAAGACAGGTCAGACCACACTTAAGTCTCAAAAATAAGCGGGGCACTAAAAGAAAACGCACTGTGAATACCACTTAACTTCATGATTTGACTTAAGTCTAGAATTTAAGCGGGGCGCTTAAATTTCATGACTTAAGTCGTTTTGTGAATACCGCCCCAGAGCATGGAAGTCTTCAAATGTAGGGATCAGCCCAGTCCATCTTGCACAAGGAGTAGAATCTCGCCTGTCCTCCTGTGTACAGACAAGCATTAAATGTTTTAGTTTAGTAAAAGCATATTGATTACAAATTTACAGTCCATGGATCTCCAAACGAATTTTAAAGCATTAACTTTATTTTAACGAAAAACCATACTTTGTTTATTGACTTGCCCAAGTCTAACTTTCCGTGTTTGGTCTGTTATTAGCGGCATGAAGCACGCCCTCTGGACTAGTGGCCTGTTAAATCTATTTTCTTCCGTCTTGGAAAACCTTTTGAGACGGAAGAAACAAAAGAAAACGGATTGGATGCAGGCCACTGGTCATGCCGGTATGGATAGCGTGCTGTGCACTACGTGCTGCAGACCAGACACAGGAGGTCAGACTTGGGCAAATCTACTCTGAAAATTTGACAGTAATAGACTGAATACATAGAAATGAATACATTTTTAGTTGTCCAGGCAATGGCTCTACACTAAACATCACTGAACCGTGTCCCTGTGCTTTTGCAATGGTATTTTTTCCGACGGCCATGATATTTAGAGCCAATTGCCAAGGGAACCCAAGTCACACTTCGGTTGTCTATTGTTTTATACCTAAACGTTGGTCAATTTTTTTTCCGTTGATGTCTCATTTGAAAGTGAATAACTTTTGTTTCTGGAAAAATTTATTTAAAAAACTTAACGAGTTCTGTTGTTTTCTTTCCTCCATGCTTCAACTAAAAAGAAACTCGCGCCTACGGACAGCAATGTTTAAAATAATCTGGTTAAAATATCTGGATACTAATATGCATTTTGTATGCGGAAGCATTTTGTATTTTGCTCCTACCTCAATAAGTGTAAAAATAAAAAGGTTGATTACCCACCTGTGTGTTTTCCTGCCTTTCGCATGTGAGCTGATCACCGCCAGTGATGATCTGGATAAGTGTATCGGTGTTTGAGTTAGGAACGAAGCCGTTGATGGGATCCATGATATTTACCATCCCCTTGTTAGTGTTTTCATTTTCAGTGATCACACCTAGTGCAACCTTAAATTTAGGGGAAACAATGCATACATCACATTTTTGCAGTGATTTACAATATAACAGAAAAGTGAGAGCTAGTACACTGTACAATGATTCTAATGATCTGAAATGTTTCAAAAGAGACAAACCTTTTCTTAAGTTGTGGGTTCAATTTAAACAGATTTCAAAGCAAAATTAACTCTTACCACCTCTGTCTTCTTGCTTGCAATTGACCCCTTTCGAACACGTGCGAATATGCCATTTTGGGAGTCAAATAATGCTGAGTCATTGTGGAAGCGATGTGCGTGCGCGTTGTGTGTCTCTCTGGTGGGCGTAACGCGGTTTAGTTCACCAATGGGAGCCTCAGCATAGCGCGTTACGCGCGCTATGGACACACACAACGCGCACGCACATTGCTTCCACAACGACGCGGCATTGTTTTACTCCCAAAATGACGTCATTGGCACGAGCTCAATAGACCGATCCAGTAAGCTCCGCCCATTTAGAAATTGCCGAGCAACATGCCACACATGCCATGCACGTGTGCAGTAGAGTCGCGTGGCCGCGCCGTGCGTCAGCGTCCGCGCCCTGGTCAGCGCGTATTGAAACACGCACACGCACACAGAAACTGCACGCTCGAAAGCAAAATGTGCACTTAAGTATCCAGTCGTGTGCGTGCACGTACAACACGCCTGAAATACGCGTAACGCGCGCCATCGAACAAAAAACATCTGGACACACATCTAAAACGAAGTGAATGCAAAACTTAGCAAAACGACAAGCTAATTTTGGTAAGTTTTTCACTCGTGCTGCATTTGCCGTAGATCTGTGCACAAAATTGTGAGGACTCGGGTAACCAAATATTTTGGTTACCTGAACCTGAGGCTGTGATTGGTCAATTCCAAAATGGGCGGAGATTACTGGATCGGTCTATTGCACTGTACTTGTGAGCTCTGGGAGATGTTTGCTGAAATTCTGCAAAAGCTGGCAGGTATTCGGATAGTACCTTTCTCACAAGGTAAATCCAGCCCTCGCAAAGCTCCACATTTTCTGCCACACTAGGAAGAAAGGTCGACAAGTCAATATCTTGGATGTCTCCAATAGGGTCTTCATTTGGTAGATCATTTCCTGATATATCTGGGGAAATCGAAGAGAAATTAAGAAAAATAATGGGCTTATTTTCTAACTTTAGCACGATTTGACAAACAAATTTCACAAGGTGACATGATTTCAAAAATGAAAAGTGAGAAAGTTAATAACTTGCTGCACATAAGCAACACCACTGACAAATTATATTTTGGAGTTCTACCAGTAATTACAGTATTTTTATCTGGTTTTACAAGAGTTTTTTTTATGTAGTTAAGTTTTTTAAGCAAAGTTGGTGTTTTTCTTCATAAACTATTGTTCTAATGCAAGAGTACCTCATCTTAAGATTATGTTTCTGTTTTTTTATTGTTTTTCCCACTTATTTCTTTATTATTCCAATTTGTAAATAAATGTAACAATCACAGCAAAGTCTTTTTACCCTGTTCTTCACTGCTATGACATTGCAATAATGAAGATCCTTATGTCCATGTTGTATGGATGTCTGCCTGGGAGAAATTCTCAAATCTACATTGTCAACAATGACCTTGAAGCCAGGATGCATGTTCTGTCGGTGTTCCTTGAGACTTGTCTCGGCTTCATGGAGAGCTCGTTCTTCCTCTTCATCCATCTCCTCCACAGTATTCATTGCTTGCATTTCTTGAATTGCCGCACCCCTCTCATGATCAATTTGTTTATCCTGTGACATCTGCTGAGACCACATTTTGACTGGTGTATCAAAACCTTTTCCTAAGGCACTCTGAAGAAGGAGAACAGACTTGTATTGCAAGGAAAGCCCTCTGTCGTGCAGTCTCTGAATTGTCTCCTTTGTTGCCCCACCATGTTTTACTTGCAATCCAGTTACTGCTTGATGGCTATTCATGTACATATTTCGACAATAAAGAAGTATCCCCACTGCTGTCATAATACCTGGCTGGATACTTTCCTTGGATTTATGTTTGTCTCTGCTCAGGGCCTTTTCATTGACTGCTACTGCATTTAACACCTGAAGTAAGACTGGGGCATGTTGCTTGAGCTCTTCCTCCTGCTGCTTATAGGACCACTTCTGTCCATGTAATAAAATTAAGTAAAAATGTCTGTACTGAGGAAAAGTAAACTCATGACATTATTTATGGAAAATCAGGACAGGAATTGAGAGCAATTGGAAGAGGATCAGTGGTATTTACAAATTTGATACTTTCCAAGAAATAAGTGATTGGTCTTTTCCATCATTTTCAAAAATAAGACAAAAATCAGCGTTATAACACTTTTCATCTTAAAATAATAACACGTTGAATGATATTCAGTGATGCTGGAAAAGAAAAACAAAAAGGGGGTTGGTAGATTAATTATGGGGAGCAATTACAACATGCTTGAAGTTCAATTAAGTATCAGTGGCAGATCCAGCCTTATTAAAATACAGGAATACAATGGATTTCAGGGGGTCGGACCCCCTGAATTCCATTGTATTCCCGTGAGGCTGGATCCGCCACTAAGTGTGTGTACCCAAAGATATAAATTGCTGTCTTTTGGCTGATGCAATTTGGTGAATTGGAGGATGATTTTAGTACTAATTGTGCACAAATAATTTTATTTGACAATAGTTTTAGAAAGGTATCTTTTGATGTGCAATGAGTGTGGCATTACCTCTAGAGTTTCTTTGTCTGTCCTGGAGAAGAGTGCCGAGTTTCCTTCTTGCACAGGACTTCTGCCTCCTCAGTCAATGTCTGTAGGACAATCTGGTGGCATGGAATAAAAGATGCACATATTCAATGAGTATTAGGTTTCCCTGTAGACATTCATGCTAAACATGTTGGACATTTTGAAACAACAAATGGCAGTGACAATTTGTCAAATCCAAATCTTATTAAAAAAATTAAACCTTTACAAGAATGTTGCATTAAAGGCTCATTAGGCCTATATCATTTATGCAGATGAAACATTTGTTATGAGTTTCAGGAACAGTATTGCAAAACTGAAGAATAATGTTGACAAACTGCTCCATAAATTTAAGCCACATAGATGCAGTAGTAGGCCTACTACTAATGTAACAGAAAATCTTTAAAATTCATGCATGCTTTTTGGGTTAAAACTTGAATAGATAATCAAATAAAATAAAAATTTTCAAACAATTTTTGTGAAGAAAACACCATCAGTTGTCAATTTTGTCCACAATGGTACCATTTTACATGGAACATTTATGTAGTGTTTTTTACCATTGCTATTAACACTTTTAGTTGGGGTTTTTCTTGTCAATTCATGAAGAAGAAAATTGTGTCAATGCAAATGATATAATGGGCTTTAGAACATTAAGCACAGCCTATATGAAATGGACCATGACAGGAGTTGAATAGGTGATGAAGCAGTTGTTGCTTTGAAAGTTTATTTATATTTGTGCTATGACGCACAGGCCTATACCTCGTTTGTTCGTTTTTGGGGGGGGATTGTTTGTTTAGGTTTTTTGGGGGGTGGGGGTGGGGGTGGGCTGGGGGTGTTTGTGCATGGTGGGGTGTTTTGCATGTGAAACAAAACTTGTTTAGGAAGACATGTAACGAAAGTTAGCATCCTTTAACTTTGATAATTTTTTCACAAAACAGAACAATTTAAAGTGACTAATAATAGTATATACCTTTAATTCAGCTTCTGTAACCCGGTGTTTGTCACTATTTGTCTCAAATGCAATCGTTTCCGTGGTCTTTGAAGTTTTGAGGACGTTGGTGAAGTTGTACCCCTTGGACGTTTTATGAACTGAGGCTTTATATGCCACGGCGTGGCCCGCCTATGTCAAAAGTTGAAGAACATGAGCGCCATTGGATGAAAACGGATCCAAACATGAAATTTTACAAGGAATTCATTTTTGGTGGTCTCGCTTTCCGGAAAAACCGGGAAAGTTGTCTAATTTGCATAATTTGGATAAATTTACATAAATCCATTTATTTCTCACGTATTAAGTCATATTACACATTAGCTATAGGGTTTCAAGAGTCGGAGGTTCTATTTTTTACCTCATTTCAGTGATTAGACGATGCTGATGAGCGGGTATAGGGATACATCAAGTCTAAATATATTATTTACTCGCGATATTACCGCAGGTGCTGTTGGATCATTTGTCCCAAGTGACAAGTGATCATGTTTAAAGGCAGTATACATCATTGGTAATCTCGAAAATCAGAAATGTTCACAGATTTACGCCTAACTATACACAATATAAACATGATGACCGTAGAAAACTTCCCCTACAATGGTTTGGTCTGAAGTGCTATAGTCTTTGAGAAAAAACTATGAATTGTAGGATAGGGCGACAAATCGTGTGTAAAAAAGCTATATTAGGGCGACCTGCTCAATATTTTTGAGTTTAAAAATCATTTGTTTAGGTCAAAAACCATTTTTTTTAAGGTCGAAAACCATTTTTATTGGGACTGGAGCTGTTTCTCTTCGGTCTGCAACCATTTTTGGAAGCTTTGGGTAAAAAAATAAGGTGTCATTTTGTGTGATTCTTGCCGAAATTTCGGTGGTCCCCGGGGAGAGTCTTCCCGAAATGTCGCCCTATTGCGGCATTCAGGGTTGTTTAAATTAGTAAAACAATTAGTTTTCGTCTCATGAGACGAAAATTCAATTCGCCCCAAAACCATTTCGCCCAAGTGCCATTTCGCCCTAAACCACTTCGCCCGAGTGCCATTTCGCCCCAAATTACTTCGTCCAAACACTACATCGCTCAAATGCAACTTCGTCCAAAAAACACTTCGTGCACAGGCCGTGGTTCAGGGCGAAATGGTTCAGGGCGAAGTGGTTTTGGGGCGAAATGACTGCAAACCCATTTTTGACCGTTTTCTCAAAAGTTAGACGAAGTACGGAGCTGGTTTTTACTCAGGTTGGTTTTAATCATGCATATCTTCAATCACACAGGGGGATAACACTATCTGTAACAGTTTACCAATCATGTATACTATCTTTAATGCGACCATAGGAATCAGCTCGCCATGGGTCTACCTGCTTCTCGGTAAACATCATTCTGTAACAAAAGTAACTATTAAATGTGCTCAGGCAGGTGGGTGATCACCTGGCCGTGGGAATTTGTCCAATTTACGAAACTCACGTGAGATTGCGTTTAATGGCTTTCTCCAAAGTTTCATTAAAGTTTTGGGAATCCGGGTCATATCGAGACGATGGACGATTTCTCAGAAAATGATGACCACCTCGTGTGAACAAAATAATGTCATTGTTTCTTCCCACGCAGAATAATGGCGAGAAAAAGTGACATTTATTCAAATGAAAGTAATTGGTTTTTAATTATTTCAAGCTATCTTTAAAACTGCTGATGCTTTCAATTATAGAGATATCTTTAAATACAATTTATAAATACCTTGGACAGTTTACGCATCCCTATTGGCTGAGAGCACGTCACGTGGCCAGTCTTAAACGGACGAAACACCTTTTAGGCTGGCACGCGCCCGCGCCCTATTCAGCGCTTATGGAATACGCACACGCACACAGAAACTGCACTCGCCCGAAAGCAAAATATGCGCTACAAGTACCTGGTCATGTGCGTGCGCGTAAAACACGCTTGCAGTACGCGTAACGCGCGCACTAAGAATTACATTTTCGCGGACAAATTCGTGTACTCCGATAGCAATAACTACAGAGCTCTGGACATGCCACCCGACTTGTTAAGATCCTAAGATAATTTATCGCAGAATGACGACATATTCAGAGCACAGTGTCGTCATCCTGTAATAATTAGGGAGTTTTCGATTTGCACGACGGATGAATCTACGACGGATGAATTGCTATCCCGACTCATCTGCGCATGCGTCGACTTTGCCATGTCGTCGTCGTCTGATTTCTAGGACGGTAGTTGGGGCAAATCAACGTTGTGGCGACGACGGCAACGTTTAGGTAACATTTGACCTTCAACAACACATTTTTGGGTCTCATGACTCGATCTCAAGTCGTCGTAAAAATCGAAATGGATTAAAAGTAGGACAAGACGTTTTGTGCAACGATGTGTTCGCGGTCAGATTTTCCACCGTCGTGTTTCTCTCCGTCGTCCAATCGAAAACTCCCTATTATCTTAGGACAACGACATCCAAAATGTAGGATGACGGCATTTTGCACCGAATATGTTGTCATCCTGGAATAAATTATTTTAGGATTTCAACAAGTTAGATGGCACTTCCATAGCTCCGTAGCTGTTCCTTGAAGACAACCCCTTTACTTTGAATATTAAAATGTCACTTTTTCTCGCCATACTTAAATATAATTCTGCGTGAGAAGAAACACAATTGAGACATTAATTTTCACACCCGGCGGTTATCATTTTCTGACTGGAATTCACCAATCATCTGGATGACCCCGATTCCCACAACTTTAAACAATGAAACTGCCAGTTTTGGGAGAAAGCTGTTAAACGCGATATCACGTGAGTTTCGTCGATTTAACAAGTTCCCATGCCCAGGTGATCACCCACCTGCTAGTAAGTGTATTCAATTGTTAAGATGTTTCCCTAGAGGCTTGCCAGGTAGACCCTGGCGACCCGATTCCTATGGCAACATTTAAAGTCAAATTTACAATGACCATTGTCACTTGGGACAAAGCATCTGCGGTAATATCTAATGAGACTCGATGTATCCCTATATCCGCTCATTCGCAATATCTAATCACTGAAATGAGGTGAAAAATAGAACCTCCGACCCATGAAACCATATAGCTGACGTGCAACATGGTCTTATAGCTGAAAGACCAATGGATTGCGTGGATTTTTCGAATTTTTGCAAATTAGACACATTTCCCAGTTTTTCCGGAAAGCGAGACCACAACAAATGAATTCCTTGTAAAATTTCAAGTTTGGATCCGTTTTCATCCAAAGGCGCTCATGTTCTTCAAATTTTGACATAGGCGGGCCACGCCGTGATGCGGGGGTGTCTTTCCTCTTGGACTTAACTTTTGTGGACATTTATCTTGTGCCCGCCGTTCTTCTGCCTTCCGGAATGTGCTTTTCAAGCTTTCGGTCAAATATGTCAACTTCTCAACATTTACCAGGACCGCAGATCTTCGATGTCACAGGTGAGGAAAGATTTGTTTGCAGGACTTTTTCTAATCTTGAGCGAAGATCTGATTTATCAACACTGTAATATTTCTTGCAGGATAGTAAAGTCGCGTTACAAACTGTTGAGGGAAAGACTGGCGTCTGGTTGGGATCGGTTTGGTCGTGACTATCTCCAACAAGCCCGGTTAGGCGCTTGCTATCCACACATCTGGGCTCATGGACAAAGAATGTTACTATACTGGCTGATAAGCATATGATAAGGGTACATGACTCAAAGAAATACACCAGGAAGCGATCACTTGAGGGCTGGAATCCGGATTTGGAGTTTAATCAGTCCAGATTAACGGTTTCAAGTGAATGGCAGATAACTACTGGCACAGCCAATTGTTGTTTAGGTGTAGTACAGCTCACTAAGTCTTCTTGTTTTCCCTTTTTCTTCTTCTTTTCTAAGGCTTATTAGTTTGAATGAATAAAGAACAAATAAAGTTACAGCTTATTAATTACTGTGAAGGCAAATACACATATTGTACGTTAAATGTAACTTTCTGGTCATATACAAATAATTATCTGACTGTTTATAAACTACATCACGATATCCACGATAAACATGGCCAGGTTCAGATAATTATAGGGATAATAAACAGCGCCCTCAGCGCTCAAAGCGACAGCGAGTCGCGTGTGAAATATAACACGACAAACACTTGCGGTTAACATCTCAAATAAGTATGGATTTCGTGGATCTGTCCTACCCCCTAAACATTGGCATTAATTATAACAATACTAAAAGGCTTACCCAGTTAGGTAACAATCACTCCATGATGGAAACGGAGAAAAGGATGGTCAAATTTGGGGACCAAAACTCTGAAATTCCTCAAACATGTCTACCACAAACGAAGTACGCAAGTAGCCGCTCGCTAAACTGCGCCTTCTCTTGATCTTGGGAAAAGGAGCAAACAGCACCATAAAACTGATCTAGCGCCCTCGCGCAGCAAAATGGAAACTAGTTCCAACAAGGCCGCTCTCGAATTTAGGAAGTAAATTCGAACTAACAAATACTGTACTTAACTGATAACAGCTATGGTAGAACACTTCGTTGAACCTGAAACAAAGTAACAACTACGGGTATACCTTTTATACAATTGTACGGTGTCATGAGTGGGTGCACTTACGCAAACTCACCTTTGGAAACTACCCGGAAGGGCACTTCACAGTCACTCTGGGCAATGCCTGGTTTGTTCGGCAACTCGCTGGGGTCGTACTTGCTCAACTTGACAAGTCTGGTTACGGGACGCTCATATCCTCGAAGGCCTACATGTACCTTGACTGCCCGCACTCTGCCGTCACTTGACGGATATACTTCTGAGACCGTGCCAACATGCCATTGGGATCGAGGCAGATGATGATCAACGATCCTTACCAGTTACCACATCCCCTTGTTCCAAGTTTTTGACTTCCTGTTGCCACTTCTGGCGGGTTTACATGTTGGGAAGATAGGAACGAATGAACTCCCTCTAAAACTGATCGGCTAACACCTGGCTGTGTCGCCAACTACGCCGGCCTCTCAGCTCTGCAACATCGTACAGGACCATGGGTAGAGCGGGATCTCTTCTTCCCATGAGTAACATATTGGGGGTGATTGGATCAGCATCTGCTACATCCGTAGATGCATTATAACCTAGAGGTTTGGAGTTAATAATTCCTTCTGCCTCAACCAAGACTGTATGGAGGACAGGTTCGGGAACTGCTCGATCTTGAAGAACTCCTCTGAGAGCGCCCTTGACGGAACGAATTTCTCTCTCCCATGTCCCACCAAAATGGGGGGCATTAGGAGGGTTGAACCTAAATCGAACCTGGTACTTGGATAGTTGACGCGTCAATTCTGGACTCATCTGCTTCAATGCATTCTGGATTTCAGAGTCTGCACCTTTAAAGTTCGTGCCACAGTCACTTAGAAGTTCATATGGAACGCCCGACGGGAAGCAAAACGCATATACGCCATGAGGAAGTGCTCCGCATCCATACTCGCAACCAGTTCAAGATGGATGGCCCGAGTAGTCATACATTTAAAGAATACGCCGCAGCGTTTCTCTTGGCGCCGTCCGAGCTTGATAGTCATAGGACCGAAGCAGTCCATTCCTGTAGAGAAGAATGGTGGCTTATGCAGCCTGAGGCGACACTCTGGAAGATCCGCCATACGGGGGACATCAGGTTTTTTGCGCCAACGCCGGCACTGTGGACAGTTCCGAAGGATTCCCTTTACGGCACTCTGTCCGCGCAACACCCAATATCTTCGTCGGAGGTAAGCAAATACCTGCTGCGTCCCAGCCTGATGTTCGAAGTGTTCATCGGCTTGTTTGATAAAAAGCTTGGTAACCGGGTGGCGAGGTTCTAAGACTACTGGATGGGGCTCCAGGAGTGTCTCCTTATCTTTGGGCATCTTTCTGAGTCGACCTCCAACTCGAATGAGTTGACAGGATGAAATTGGCCCCAGGTTGGACATTTCAAAAAGTCAGAACTACACGTCAATTTTAAAAATCACAATGTCGGAATTATGCTCCTATTAATTGTTTTGCGAATCGCCCCGCCTCCCCCCCCCCCCCCACCCTTTCCTGCCCCGCCCATCAGGTGGGGATTTGGTCAAGTTTGACACCTAGAAATGTCAAATATTTTCAGCAAATCTGGGCGAAAACCTCGATATATTGCTCCCTGGTGGGTATTGTTCTGTTTGGGACTTTTGCTTTTTACGATGATAGCATTTATATTACAGAGCCTTTGCACAGGCGGCCATGAAAAGGGGCAGTCACATTGACAACGTATGTCATGGACGAGTAGGCACTTTGTGTATCAATCGTCACATCATTTAAAGGTCATATTGCACTTGCAAGCAATGGGTGAGCAAACTAGCTAACATAAATACTTTTTTGCTTCGATCAATTCAACATCCATAAACTGCGTCTACACACTTTTTCATGATGGCGTTTTCAATGAAAAAAAGTAGGATCAATAGACCTGAAACGTAAAACGTCACGCAATGTTAACCGCGGTGCATTATGGGTAAAAAGTGGGGACGAAATATCTGCATCGCTAGTTTGCTTGCGTTGTTTGCCTAGCTTATTATGCACGTCACTTTGTGAACTTTACTAACCGCTTCGCTGGCAAAAAAAACATCAACAACAAAGATCGTAAATTTATAAAATGGTTCGTGTCAACTTAGTTGTGCCTGCGTGAGTTTTTAGCGCACGACGGACGCCGAAATGGTTTTAACTTTTAAGGGCTCAGAAGGCGGCGAAAATGGCCCTGCAATAATTGTGCAAACTAGCGGTGCAGAGATTTCGTCCCCACTTTTCACCCATAATGCACCGCGGTAAACATTGCGTGACGTCATTATGTCATAGGTCTATTCTTTTTGGGGTTTTGCATTTTATATTGAATATTCAGTGGGTAAATTTAACACTGGATTTTGAGGTCAAAACCGAATTTATTAAAACAAATTTAAGAGCATGTTTGTATTGAGAGCACCGCATTAAACAATATTTGCCCAAACCCACGACCTGTGGATTTACCAAAGTCTTGGATTCAGCACGCTACACCACTCGGCCATGGTGTCCCACAAGCTGAGGGACTATACCACTGTGCCTCATAGGTCAGCTAGTAGAGCATCTGCCCGGTGTATCAGAGGTCTTGGGGGAAATCTGAGGGAGTATACCATTTTGCCTTATAGCTCAGCAGGTAGAGCATCTGCCCGGTGTGTCAGATGTATTTGGGAAACATGAGGGAGTATACCACTGTGCCTCGATAGCGCAGCTAGTAGAGCATATGCCCGGTGTGTCAGAGGTCTTGGGGAAACCTTAGGGAGTATACCACTGTGCTTCGTAGCTCAGCTGTAGAGCATTTACCCGGTGTGTCAAAGGTCTTGGGTTCGTATCCCAATAAGCCCCATATGATTTTTGTCTCAAGTTTGGTTGTTTTAGTTCAATGGTGATTAGGCACCATACCAATTATTGTGTTCGTGTATATTGGTGTAAGCTTCTCGAACGCCCCTAAATGCTTTGCGGCACCCATGCGTATCGCATCAATTCTCAATTGAGGTACAGGAGAACAGGTACGTTAGTAATTTTTACTTTTAGAGGTCGCTTTTATAGATTAGATATCATTTGTTTGTAGACTAGTTACCACGTATTAGTGCATCATGAATTATCCACTAGTGCTTATAGATAATAATTGCAGTTAATGAAATATTGAAGTAAAGTTTTGATTGGATAAAAAAATGAAATTTACGGAGACCGGGAAAGCGGAAGTAACGAGGTGAAAAATATTTTATCTCGTGGCGCTTGGCACGACCGACCGCTTACTCGATTACTGCACCATGGAGCAAGAAAACCCCGTCATGCTCCCACGATTTGTTATCCTGTGTGGGTCTCCAATAAATTGCGAGTCTGTAAACGGTGGTGCAAACTTTGCTAACGTACATGTGTGCGGTGCATACTACATCCAGTACATGTATATCATACTACGTGTCAAAAAACATGACCTACTTTTGATCTTGAAAATAACTTTATAATTTTTCAACGAATTTCAACCAAAATTTCACATCATGTAAACAAGGCCTGACAAATTTCCTTGAGCGAGTTTCATCAGTTTTGTCCAAGAGGTTGAGATTTAAAAGCCATACGAAAAAAACCTATAAATTTGAGAATTTACCACTTTCGACTTGGTATCCACCATTGTCAAGGAAATTGTCTATGTCTGAGGTCCCTTTGCACCTCTTGATGATTTGCGCGAAATTATCGAGACTTTGCGTATAACATTTCCTTAAAAGCTTTCGGATCAGCACACACATTCCACCACCGTCTCCAGCGACGTATTGACATTGATCTTTTGGACAAAACTGATGAAAGTCACTCAATAAGATTTGTCAGGTATCATTTAAATTTGGGTTTAAATGCGTTGAAAAATTGTTATTTAAGATTAAAAGAGGAAATTTTTTTACACGTAGTACATGTACATGAAAATTGAATGAATTGGTAGTTGATCGTGGCTTCATACATTGTAGTCCAGTCAATAGCGCTCCGCACTAATGCTAAAAATAGAACTTCCATTGATAGTGACTTCACGCAACTAAGCCCACCTCAGACAGCCAAATCGGTCATGTGCTATGAATCGTGTGTGTTTGAATATGCGGGAGTACCAGTTGTTGTCGGTTTTGTATTTTTTGTTAAAAGCAAATATTCTGTCGGTCGCCGCAACGTCACTGAAGTGAAAACAAAATTCACAGGCGGCCAAATACAAAGACATATGACACCGGGTCACAAAAGTGCCAGGATGTGCGACAGACAGAATAGCATGAATTCCGCTGAACATTGCTGTTGTGGGACTAATAATGTTCCGTTAAACATTATTCCAGTATATTTTCGGAGGATTATGCAAGCAAGTTGCTCAAATTAATTTTCTGATTGCTGTAAAAAAAAAACATGCACGAAGATTCAGAAAAAAAGTGTTTTTTTCAAATAGGCTGAAGAAAATGTACAGTAGTAAAACCATGTGGCATTGAGAGACTCCTCGGGCCTTTCAACATGAAATTTACAAAAATTTAATAAGGGCATTTTGAAATGTTGTTCAATCTGTCCAACAATTTATTACTTCAAACATTGTGTACAAAGCATGTGATACTGAGTGAAATTAGTAGTTTTTAAGGAAGGGGTACTTCTTCACTCAGAATCACGGGTCTTACCAACCCGACCGTACTGCGTTGCTCAAGTTTAGCGAGCAACACTGCAGGCCGCGCCGGCCGGCCGGGCGAGCCAGTGCAACAAGAAAGATTTGTGAAACTGTGTAATGTTTATGGGGATACTTGTTCGTATTTTGTTTAAAATTGTATTCTAATGAACGTGTGCTACGGGTGCTGTTTGTCGCCCACAAATTAAAGCCTGCCCTTTGTCCGTGTTGTTTGCCTCACATTGTTTGCCTGCTGATCGATCGATCAGCGGGTAGGCTAATAAGTGCTAGAAACACAGCGACATGCACTGTCGGTCCATGTGTATGTAGGCCTACTCTGGGTACCAGACCGACACAGAGCTGCAGTGAATTATGGACATTAGATGACGTCACGCATTTCGCCGTGTCGAAAAAAGGTATGCCAGGAATTCGCTCGGTATTTTCCGAGCGATTTATACAGAATATTAAATACTGTCTTTTGGACTGTATTTCAGGTGCGCCCTCTGGCGGCCAATGGTGAATAATCTATGTACATCGTGTATCGCGCGCCAAAAAGCAGTCTCGCCAAAAGACCAGGTTTGACCGTACACCGCCGCGCCGTGGCACATCGGCCAAAATATCTAGCAGGCTCGGTCGGCCGCGTTTTTTCGTTAAAGGAACACGTTGCCTTCAGATTTCACGAAATCTCACGTTTGAGGGTGTTCCTTATACTTAATAAGAGTTGTTCTTGCAATAAAACACATTTAATGTGTTATAATTAGTGAATGGTAATTTAAAAAAACAAACACTGACCTCTGACCCCCACTACATGTCCCGCGAAATGTATACGTATTTCAGCCGTCAATACGATCGTCCGGGTAGTGGGCAAAATGCAGCGACGAACAGGAGTTAGGCTGGCGCCGTAGCCAGTGGTCAGGTAAACCTATCAGATGAACGCAAGGTACCATACCATTCTCCGCCTCCCGAGACATGTGTGAAATGTAAACACACAGATCTACACACACACACACCGACTGGCTGTCAAAAAATGGATCGTCAAGAGAACACAGCAGACGCGTCAAAAAAGAAAAAACGAAAACCTCGCCAATCAGGGTAAGAATATTGTCATGGAACAAACCGATAGAAAGGACTTGGATGATTTATACCCAATGGTTATTGTAGACACGAATTAAAAAAACAGGCACATCACACGCAACGGAGGAAGGAAAAATAATTTCTTTCTCCAGGCTGGAAATAAGACTAATATAATTTCTCCGCCATTTATGGGAGTCAAGATTTTGACTCCCATAAATGGCGGAGCGTGCTGCTTCGAGAAATTACGCAAAATTGAAGCATTTCTAAGGCACGTTTGTGTGGATCATTATATTCTACTTTTTAAACATCTTTGAGATCGTGCTCATTATACTTCAAACGCTTGTAATAGCCCAAAAACGCCCAATAAAGCGCAACCCGAAGGCAACGTGTTCCTTTAATTTCTACCCTACAAAATGCCAAACAACAACAACAACAACACTATTCATGCTCTAAATGGCCACGAATATACTTGACACACAATCTCAGCTACAAGCAGTTATCGAATTTTCAGTTGAGTACAGTGATTTACTTACATTCTTTCAAAATGTGCAATGTTTTCCGTCCGATTTCAAGACTTTTTTTGACACGATGACTTGAGTAAAATGCATGCTGACTGTAGTGCGTGTTTCCCGTATCACAACGCGTAGTTGATCCGAAATACACAAAGCAATTGCATCAACTACATGTTGCAATATGTTTCGACAAGCACACGCAAGCCGACTAATGAAAACGAAAATGGTCTTGAACAAGCGGAAAATTTCATTTTTTGTGCAAATTTAAGTAAGTCACTGCACCACAGCTTAAAGGAACACACCTTCTTTGTTGGGCTATTTTGGGCTCGAAATAGACCCATACATTATTCTGAAGCGCATTCGAGAGTAAATTAGATATATCCTGAAAAGATGCCGTCAAATTTAGCCGTTTTTGAGCACTTTTGAAAAATCCAAAGTCACGTGACTTTTCGGAACCAAATTCTGGTTCCGAAAAGTCAAGTGGTCTTGTGAGTTAGTTGTATTTCCAGCCGTATAAAAGTTTGTTACTGCAGAACTGCACCAAATTCAACTCTGATTTCCCCCCAATATTTATAAGTAATTCACAAAAGAGAGACTATTTATACAGGTATGAAACAAAATTAAACATAAGTATGAAAATTCGAACATAATTGTTTGTTTCGAAAGTCCGGTAAACGGGAGCGAGCGCGTGATACGGCAGGCTACCGTGCACTCTAAGAAATTAGGGTGCAACTGGGGTGCAGAATGTTGCTGAAGTGCGCGCAATTCTGGTGGGTGCAGATTTGCACCTTGAAGGGAGCGAATCTGCACCTCTTTGGGTGCACACTAGTCTTGATGCAAGACCGAGTTCGCGATCCCCACATTGTTCATTTTAGCCGCCAGAGGGCGTACCTACACTTACAACGTGAACTCGAAAACTCGGTCTTGATTACTCCGTAAGAAAAAAGTTCGATAACCTTTATGGAAGCACATGAATAATTAAACAGCAAGGTCAAAAATTATGGGCGCCTGCGTAGAAGAGAAAGCGATGCCTCCATAACTAGGTCATGTGGGATGGTAACTTGCCGTGTACATTTGTACGTGTGCAGTGATTCACCGTGCCGCGCGAAAATGATATCGGGCCATAAAAAAATTTCGTGCATGCAGTGACCGTGGTGCATGGTTTTATAGCAATGGAAATCCAGGCTGGGTGCCCACAATCAGACATGTCATAATTTTATTTCTCATTTTTATCATCAAACTTGTTCTAACATGCATTGCTTATTTTTCATTTAATACGAAATAAAGACGTTTATACTGGTCGGATATGGCATTCAACCTAAAAATTCAAATTACTTCTGCACTTGAAGTGAAATATTGAAATGAATCAGACAATGTTGACGAACATTTCTCTGGACAATGTTGGACAGAAGTGGGAAAAATTTAAAAATCATGAAAATTTCTTTATTATTTTTCACACCATGGTTTTTACAACCAAACTAAAATTTTACATGGTTTTATAGCAATGGAAATCCAGGCTGGGTGCCCAAAATCAGACATGTCAGAATTGTATTTCTCATTTTTATCATCAAACTTAATTGTTCTAACATGCATTGTTTATTTTTTATTTAATACAAAATAAAGACGTTTATAGTGGTCGGATATGGAATTCAACCTCCAAATTCAAATTATTTCTGCACTTGAAGTGAAATATTGAACTAATGAATCAGACAATGTTGACGAACATTTCTTTGGACAATGTTGGACAGCAGTGGGACAAAATTTAAAAATCATGAAAATTTTTCTTTCTTAGTTTTTACACCATGGTTTTTACAACTAAACTAAAATTTTACATGGTTTTATAACAATGGAAATCCAGGCTGGGGGCCTAAAATCAGACATGTCATAATTTTATTTCTCATTTTTATCATCAAACTTGTTCTAACATGCATTGTTTATTTTTCATTTAATACAAAATAAAGACGTTTATAGTGGTCGGATATGGAATTCAACCTAAAAAATGAAATTATTTCTGCACTTGAAGTCAAATATTGAACTAATGAATCAGACAATGTTGACGAACATTTCCTTGGACAATGTTGGACAGCAGTGGGAAAAAATTTAAAAATCATGAAAATTTTTCTTTCTTAGTTTTGGGTTTTTACAACTAAACTAAAATTTTACATGGTTTTATAACAATGGAAATCCAGGCTGGGGGCCTAAAATCAGACATGTCATAATTTTATTTCTCATTTTTATCATCAAACTTGTTCTAACATGCATTGTTTATTTTTCATTTAATATAAAATAAAGACGTTTATAGTGGTCGGATATGGAATTCAACCTAAAAAATGAAATTATTTCTGCACTTGAAGTCAAATATTGAACTAATGAATCAGACAATGTTGACAAACATTTCCATTTTTTTTTTAGTTAACCAAACTGTGCAAATTTCCTTCAAGGGCTTCTGTCCTATCTACAAAGTAGTATGCTGTTCCCTGGAATTCGTAAAAACAGCTTTATATCCACAAAATTAATGGGCCTTCTCAAAGCATTCTCCTCAGAGCACTGAAAAGGGTGAAATTTTAAACATTTAGTAAACTAATAAACATCAAATTTAAATTTGTTCCATTAAACGTTATTCCAGTATATTTTCGGAGGCTTATGCAAGCAAGTTGCTCTAATTAATTTTCTGCAATTCTGCTTGCTGTAAAAACAAAAACATGCACGAAGAATCAGAAAAAAGTATTGTTTTAAATAGGCCGTAAAAGGTCGATCCTTGGGTCACAAAAATTTGCCTTATTTGTTGTTGGCCTAAATGAAAATCAAATGGGTCATATTTGACTTTAGAAAATGTACAATTACTTTTGTAAAACCATGTGGCTTTGAGAGACTCCTTTCAACATTAAGCTTACAAAAATTTAATAAGGGCATTTTGAAATTTTTTAAAATCTGCCCAACAATTTATAATACTTCAAACATTGTGTACAAAGCATGTGATAGTGAGTGAAATTACTAGTAGTAGTTTTTAAGAAAGTGGGTGGTTCTTCACTCAGATTAATTCACTCCTAAATTTCGGTTTTTTTTCTATCATATCTAAACTAACTGATGCTTGCAAGTCATTTTAGGGAAAAATAGTAGTGGATAACTTCTCTGAAATCGTTTAGCACTTTTTTTTTTACCGAAGCCAATAATATGAAAAGCATGCCATATAGTATAGAGGAGAAGAAAACAATGCCAGTCGTTTTCTTCCTCCATGCGTAAGCGATGAAAAAAAATCGTGACCAAGCAGAACATTCCCTAAGAAAATCTCTAAATGCCAGTCTTTGATAGCCTTTGAACTTTTCGATTATCAACTTGGAACGAAATGCTTCGTCTTCACTGGCCGCCCAATCATCACACCCGACCGTAGACCCGTTCACGGGTCTAACCCGACCGTATACGAGCAACGCAGGCCGGCAAGCGGTAAGGCCCGGACGACGCGACGGTACAGGCGAGCCACTGAGTGCAACGCGCAAGATAGCTTTGTCCGTGGACAACGTGTTTGCCTCATATCATGTTTGCCTGCTGACTGCTGATCGATCGATCGATCAGCGACTGGAAAAGCAGCGACATTTGTATGCACTGTCCTGTCCAGTGTGTACTCTGGGTACCAGACAGACCAGAGCTGTTGTGAATTATGGAAATTAGATGACGTCACGCATTTCAACGTGTCACACAAAGGTATGCCAGGAATTCGCTCGGTATTTTGCGAGCGATTTATACGGAATATGAAAGACTGTCTTTTCGACTGTATTTCAGGTGCGCCCTCTGGCGGCCAATGATGAATAGTCTATGTACATCGTGTATTGCGCGCAAAAAGGCAGTCTTTCCGAAAGACTAGGTGCACACATGTTGGGGTGTAAATCTGCACCTTCCAGCTCTCAGGATTAGTCTCACAACAAGTCTGACAAATTGCTGTCAGCTTATTTTGCAATGAATGGCACAAAATACCGTGACTGTTTCATATCTAAATTACCGTCGTTTAGTAAACCGATGGAAATAAAGTCAATATTTAATGGATAACAACGAAAACCCGAGAAATTAAGTGCCTCTGTATGACAACGCGTACCGAAACGACTTATAGAAAGGCTATTACGGCATTGCGAAATCAATCTGTCGTTCCTGTGATTTATGTACCTGAAAATTCCCGCTTAAACCAAGTCTGGTGCTACGCCAGTCCAATCTACAATATTAAGTTTTCCGGCCGGGGAGCCAGTCTAAATAAACCGCCAACGTGTCACATCGAGTGCCTACTATAACGTCACGCATAGTGAGGTCCCGTGTGTTTGCACTTTTCTACGATCGTCCAGACTTCAACATTCGAACAAGAGAATAATTTGTAAAAAGTGAGTGTTATATTTGCATCTTCAAGTGGGTTTTTATTGCCATTTTTATTGTTTATTGCTAACCAGTCATTGTGTTCAGTCAGTTTTTCATGTCTGCACATATGCACGGCCGATCGCCTAGAGTAAACTGTGGCCTGGTCGAGTTGTGCATGGCGAACTATGCCTTATATATTTGTGCATGTATCGATACAAGTAGCCCTACCGTGTACACAAACTATGTATACGTACGTATAGGTACATGTACATGTACTAGGTCTACATTTCTGATTGTACATGTACTACTATACTGTACAGAGGTTTTTTCTAGGTCTGAATGTACATTGACATTGTTCAGCATGTACAGTACATTATAAAATGAAAATGCTGTAGTGCAGTGCCAGTGGGCGGGCCCTGGTATGGGAAGTGCTTGTCACCGAGTTGAATAATCTATTACTGCTCAATACTTTAGTTTTATCGAAGACTATTCCGAGGAAAACTGGAACAACAAATTACCTTTCAATATACCCAGCACGACGTGTGATAAAAACATAGGCCTACATAAGTACAGTACATGTGCCGTATAAATACTAAATAGGCCATACAAATTTACCAGTACCACTTCACTAACTAACTTGTTAATTTAGGACCTATAGGCCTGTTGTCGCGGTTATGTTGGGAAAATAGTGATACAGATAGTCATCTCATGATCTGGTCATAGGCTTCATTTTCTGTTTTTTTTTTAGGCCTGCTCTAATTTCAGTTAGTAGGCCTATTAGTTTTTAAAAAATGCATGTTTGTCGTTATAAAAACTGTGATAAATGGGCCATGCCAGTAGAAAATCCACACTCATTATTTAGTTTTTCTGTGAGTAATGTTTTCTTTTTGATATTTTCTTTGCAGCTGCTAAAACTAAAAGAATTGCAGTGCAGCTACAGAAAGGACATTTACGGGTGCCTACAGAAGACAGTCGCCATGGCGGTCAGGAATCATAAAGCAGGCAGAAACCATTATGCAGTGCCTGCAAAAATATACTTCAACTAGAAAACGCCAACGATAAGCACGTAAGGTACGTATTCATTTTGTATTTGCTTTTGTTTTGAAGACGGGCAAAAATGTGAAGGGGAGAGGACAAGAAAGTGGGATACCAAAGAGAAGAAGACAATATTGTGCTAAAATAAGTACTAAAATGTAATGTTTAATTTTGTTTCAGAGCTTACAGTTACTGCCTGTTGCCTGCTCATTCCATTATTGATGGCCGAAAAGGATCCGACTATGTCATTGACAAGGTAACTTAATTGTCTAATGTAATTTCAAGGCTCATGGCTGTGCTGCCCGATGCATCGTAGCTGGTGGTGGTAAAAGGGGTTGCAGTAATAGATTATTTAACTGTTCAGTACTATTATTTAACTGTTCAATACTTTAGTTTTATCGAAGACTATTCCGAGGAAAACTGGAACAACAAATTAACTTTTAATATACCCAGCACGACGTGTGATAAAAGTACATCACCCCAAACCTTTTGTTAAAACACAACAATTCATCTGATGTTTGAGACAAATGGGGGAGCAAAGGAAGCCGAAGGGGTGACCCTTTGTCACATATCTTGCTGCACAATGCTTTCCTAATTTATAGAGCAACTATTAAAGCTTTGTGTGAAAATGAAATAAAGCTGAAAATAGTATACAAATATTGACTGCTCATGAGGGTGATGGTGCAAACTATCGTCCCGAGGTGATCTTGAGATGGCATGCCTGCTATTTTCCCGAGGCTGCAGGCCGAGAGAAAATAGCAGGCATGCCATGTCAAGATCACCTAGGGGCGGTATAGTTTGCACCATCACCCAAATATAGAGCAGTCCATATTTGTTTTATATACATGTACCTCATACATTGATTTTTTTGTGTCAAATGATTGACGCAAACGCCCGCTTGCTGGCACACGCACACATACTGGCACATGCGTGCGTGATATTCTGTACGCCCTGCGGAATAGTACTTTAAAACGTATTATCCTTTGACCTTGATGCGAAAGGTCAGACAATAGTTGCGCACAGAAAAGATTGAATTAATCCATGTCGCTTGATCTGCTTTTAACCAATCGGTGAACGAGAATCATTGTATGAGGTATATAATATTTAATATTTCAGTTAACTGATTATTGCTATATTTTTTACTTACATTTGAACAGGAGCCTATAGTTCCAATCCCTACCCTGGTCATCAAGGGAAACCCCTACACCACAGTGGACCTTGCCATCAAAATGGATGGAACCGTTCTGTGCACCACCAGCAGTATACCATTGGGCGTTTCTGCAACTTTTGAAGCTTTTTATGTGTATGGTGTAGAATATCCTCGGCAGGGTAAAAACACTCCTTTTTTATTAGCAGTACCTTGCACGTCTTAACCAAAACAAGTCCTTGCCTGCCAAGGTACAGCGTTTTATAAATGCAATTTCCCACTAGATGCCAAGGAAATTTATATTACCATGCCTCATACATAATCATTAGAGCAAAATCTTATTATATACCTCATATATTGAGTCTCGTTCACTGATTGGTTAAAAGCAGATCACCTGACATGTATTAGTTGAACCATTCCTGAGGGCAACTTAAAAAAAGTACTATTGTTCGACCTTTTGTGTCATAGATCAAAGGATAGTACATTTTTGCGCAACTGAAAAAAGTACTATTGTTTGACCTTTTGCGTCATAGGTCAAAGATGTGTCAGCACATGCGGGCGTACGTGAGAAGCAACTAGAAGTGATGTTCGCATTCACGTGGAAAATATCAATTTTGGCTTGCGCTCGGCTTTCAGAAAACTCAATTTTGTCAAAAAATACTAATCATTTGACATATAAGATCAATGTATGAGGTATATAAAACAAATATTGACTGCTCTTTATTCGGGTGTTGCAAATTACCGCCCCCTCTGTGATTTTGAGACGGCAGGCTTGCTATTTTTCCTCGGCCAACGGCCTCGGGGAAAATATCAGGCATGCCATCTAAAAATAACCTCGGGACGATAGTTTCAAACATGCAACTTTTCAGCTGATTTCCTCTTTTTTGTTTGTCTCATTGAAAATTAAAAAACACTGTACAAAGTTGGCGATTTTTTGCATTTTGCTCTTTTTGTAATGACACAGTTGCATGCCTGTAGTTTGCACCAACACCCTCATGAGCTGTCAATATTTGTATTCTAGTCCACTGAACACCAGTATATCAGTTGTCTATTTTGTTTGTTAATTTCTACAATAAATTACAACCAGTGTATAGTGATCTGTATCCAGGTAATACACATGCACATTAAACACATACGCTTTTGCAGTTGTAAAAGACCTTTCGGGTGCAGCACATATATCACCGCATTATGCGCACCAAGCTACATAAAAAAATATTGCAGCAAACCCAGTTTTGCTCGCTGTTTTATTGAAGTTAGTGATTCCAAATGAGAGACATTTTATGAGGTATAGTAATATGCAAATAATGTTTGTCAGTGCAGTAGTACAAATAATTTTAATAAATTGACAGAAATATCTTATTCCACGAGGTGAACAATAAATCTGTCAACGAATGAAAGTGTTCGTTCTATTGCACGAATTTTAAACACTCGTTTATAAACAAATTGTAGGATTTAATCAGAAGTATGAGTTTTGCTGAAAATTACAACAAAAAAAAACCTTGCCAAGTTCTATGAAATGTATCACTTGCATACCACTTGTAATTGGAAAAAAAAATTGTGGAAATTGTAGTTTAGCTATGTGGATCTTTCTGTACTTTTGTTTTAAAATGTAACTGTACCTAGGACGCTGGAGCCTTGCCAAAGACATCATTTTTTTGGTTATAGTGTCAATTTATACATTTACTTTTTCCGAAATAATGCAGTGTTGTTTGATGTGCTTTGTAATACATGTAATTACTGTAACTCTCATATACTTGTACATTGTATGCATTGTATGTATGAAAAACTGCTCCTTGTTACAGAGAATTTACCTTCCGCGCACAATACTTGCCAGATGTTAAAACAGTTTTTGCTTTGTAAATAAATGTTTCGATAATTTTTAATTGACCAAATTAACAGTGATTTTTTCCCCAGCGTGAATTTATTGCATGGTTGATAATTGAACTTTATAGTCCATGGGCCAGACCAGATATTGGTACCACCCAAGGTGGCAAAACATTAAGGGTGCCAAATGCTTTGTAGGATCGACCTAAGTACAAAACCATGTGATAGCATCTCCAAATGAGCAGCTTAGTCTCTGTTTTTCTTAGTTTTGTGTTTTGCCATTGAGTTACATGATAATTCCATTATATGTACATCCTTTGGCATATGGGTTGGCATAATATTAATTACGCTGTTACTACAGGTGGTTATGGCAATAAAATACAGACAGGTAGTTGGTGAACAATGAATCCTATGCCAGTATGTTGATTGTTACTATAAATTTGTTTTTTGGGGGGGGTTGAGGGGGGGGGTGGGGGTTGGGGGGTGAAGGCTCTTACCCATTCAGTGACACAGGCGTTCTGATTGACTTGTTATGATTATTTGAAATAAAATGTTATATTATTTTATTCCAAATTTGTATTTTGTCCAATTGTACCGTTTTAACTGGGTTAATTGTACATTGGTGGTATGGGAGAGTTTCCCCGGTTTTTTGTTGTGCGAGTAAATGAACGTTTTTCAGTTCCTTTAGGTTTATGCTACGTTTACACCATGTCCCCGGCAGTCCCGGCGCCCCGGTTTGGCCAAAACGTGGCGTGCCGTGGAACTGTTATTGTCTTTGTATTACTTTGGCTCGACTCGGCCCTAGTTGGGCCGGTGTGTTGCGTTCTACCACGGTGCGTTACGTCCCGGTACGGAAAGCGTGGCGCGCCGTGCCGGTTTCAGGCCGCGAGGCGGATGGCGCGCCCCGGAACCGGGACGGCGCGCTACGTTTCAAGCGCCATTCCACTACGGATGGGTCCACGTCCCAGGCCGGCCTGCTAAGTTCTGATGCGGTGCCTCACATCCGTCCCGTTCGTGTCACGTTTGTTGTCCCGGCCCAATATGTTCCCGACGGTGTGCGAGGGTCTGCTGCGGCGCCCTCCGACTAAAGCTACAGTCACATAGGGCTCCCGGCGAGTCACGGCGAGCCACGGCGTGAGAACCGTGACGAACCGTGGTCGATCGGGGCCACGCCGTCTTGACGCCGTCTTGACACCTTGGCACTCCGTGATAAGCCGTGATGAAACGTGGCGCGCCGTGGGCCAAAAAATAATTTTTAAACATGCTTTAAACTACCGTGACTCGCCGTGAAGCGCCGTGAGGCGCCGTGACACCGTGACGCTCCGGGACGACTTCGTCTCGGCGCCGTATTGACGCCGGGAGCACCGGGAACACGCCGGCTTCTATGTGACTGAAGCTTAAACGTGGCAGCTGTCACGTTTCACGCCCCGGTGGTCACCCGGTGAGCCCCGGTGGGTATAAATAGTGCGCTCCACACCTTCATTTTCACTTCGTCCTGGAGCGCGACACAGTGAGGCGTAACAGGCCGTGAGCAACAACCGTCACACACCTTGGCGCACCGCAGATCACCAGGCCGCATTCACACCATGCTGTGGCCACTACCGTGACGGGCCCTGGCAGACCGTGGGGTGCCGGGCTTCCAAACGTGGCGGAGCGTGAGGCACCGGCCGCGATCAGAGGTCCCCGGCACCCCACGGTGCCACACCCCGGTGAGTCAAGGCACATTTCGGTCCGTCAAGCCATGTGACGGAAACCCCGTCCCACTGCGGCCCAGGACGATTCTCATTAGTGCCGGGACTGCCGGGGCAAAATTTTCGACAGAGCTGCTCACTGGCCGGTCACGTCACCGGCCGGTGGCAAGGGTGAGCTACAGTCATTCACCCCGGTCTCCTACGCTCCCCGACGTCCATCCCGGTGATCCACGGTGCTTCTCAACCGGGAGCATTTTGCAATTTCTGCTTTTAGTTTGTCTGGGTTATGGTAGGGACTGTCAAAGTTTAGTGATGTGTCTGCTGTATATACGGTTAAGTTGAGACACATTGCTGGCTTGACAGGCCTGGTGTGTTTCGACCACGTCATTGTGCAGTTAGTTGGTTTGGTGTTGGTTTCCCCAGCTCTTTATGCGTCGTGGATGTATCATGCTCTGCGTGACCTCCCATTGTTTGGTTCCGTTGTCCAATGAGCGTTCGTGTTCAGCAGAGAGGAAAATCCTGATATCTGCGTGTGATCCGTAGGTGGAAATTTATCATCGGATTGTGTTTCTATTTTGTGGAAAAGGACCTTTTCCGGGTATTTGCAATCAAAATCGAGTTAATTGCAATGTGTTGTTACAGTAGTCCTTTATAGTTGGAGTTTTACCGATGTGTTGTGTTATTTTGTTTATTTATTTCCACAGTTTATATTTTTGGGATTTTGTGTCATTCGTACACGTTAATTTTAAGAATCCGTTGGGTGGGATAGCTGTTTCTGAGGTATAGTTTTTGTTTTGGTAATTTCAATAGTTACCCTTGAGTGTGGGTTTTTGGTAAATTACCTGATTTTTGTTGTATGGGCTATCCCGATTAATTGTATGTTTTGGATTATTTTTGATAACGAATTGGTATTTTTTCTTTCCGAGTTTATAGGATCAGTGACAGGTTCCACCAAAGTTAAATGGAGATTTCCGTTATTCAAGTGTATTTGGTGGAGATGGATTTTCCAAATATTTTGTTGGGTTAGGGAGTTGGTTACTCCGTGTGTAAAGGACAAGAATGGTCAAGTCGGTTTTGAGATACCGGAGGTATCTCGGATCTGAGAACGGTGTAACCTGAAGATTCTGGTATCTCCCGTGATAGGCACTCGGAATTCTCGGGCAGATTGAGGTTGCCATCGACTCACGCTGTTCCCTAACACAATGAAGTTAACCCTGCAGCTAAATGAATTGGCTGTTGCCAACTTTCTATCTGTTTTTAATAGTAACCCTACATTGTAGCTGTCACTTTTCATATACAATTTTTCTTACAATGCAGCTGTCAAGATGCACCACTGAAGAGCAGGTTATTTGTAACTATTTATATGCACAGGATATTGTATGGTCATACAAGTTGCTCTTATTTAGTGTCATATACATGTACAAAATAATCATCCAAGTATAGCGCCCTCTATAGATAGTTGCCATGGCAATAAATTTGTCATGTGAATTTCATCATCACGTGGATTATATTTACTTGATTTGTGATGTCTTTGGAAGCACATTTGAGACATAGGTGATAACAACATACATGTACACATGACGCTAATATAAATACTACAATGTACATGTATGATGTATAGACAATACTGTTACTCAGACGGGTGCTATACTGGCAATTTTTTTAAATGTTACCGTCTAAATAGTTAAAACATACCTAAACCAACACTTTTAAACCATTAATTAAGTTTGGTTTGTTTCGCAGGGGACACGAACAAAAGATTAATGTTTAAAATACTGTTTAGCATCTAAACAAAATTGTGTAATATATGAACACATTATATACGTCTATGAACAGCGCCCTCTAGAGAAAAAAAGTTTTTACGTGACGTCATTTTTAAAAGCTATAGCTAAACAACAATTTGACAAAGTTTCATCATCATACAACAAAGCATAATGGTGTAATTGCGAATTGGTCAACCATATCCTAACCCAAGTGCTAAGGATTTATGAAGAAGCTTCATTCTGACTAGGCTTAAAAAGTGGGCATTTTCTACCACTAAGCTGCCACCCTCGGATTGCTATCACATCAATTTATCATCCCTAGACATAGACCTTTCAAAAAAATGCATTTAGATTTTGCCACCTCAGGTGGTACCAATAAGTGAAATTTTGGCCTCTGGCCCATGGACTATTAAGGGTGCAGAGTTGCACCTCGGTGCGGATGCAGCCATGTTGTGCAATAACTACCCCTAGAGGTGCACAATTGCACCCCGCTTTGAAAGCCTACACCCCATTTTTTAGGTGCATATTTGCACCTTGGTCTTCGGGTTCAAATTTGCACCCTTTAGGGTGCTGCTATTGTATCAAAGCTCTGCACCCTTAAAGGTGCACGATTTAACCTCTGGAGGTGCATACCTGCACCCCGTGTGGTGCAGGCTTGCACCTTCATGTGGGGTGCAGACTTGCTCCATACTCACAGGGTGCACATTTGCTCCTATTGGGGTGCTGCTATTGTATCAAAGATAAGCACCCCTTAAGGTGCAGACTTGAACCATTATTTCTTAGAGTGTGGAGTGTAGAATTTTGCCCCGCGCAGTACACGGCAAATAGCCCCAGTGCACACACACACGGAAGGGCGCGCTTGTTCTCCCAAACAATCGTGGACGTTTTAGGGAGGTCTAACAAAGAGAACAATATCGTCCGCGATTGGCAAGCGAACGTCCGCGATTCGCTCCTGTACAAAACCAACGAGAGTAAGGAAAAATAGACTATGTCCAAACAAAAGAGGAACAAAGGGACGTCCGCGATTGTCAGTGAGTTCACACCTGTACGTGTTGCTTCGGTGCACGTACGTTCGTGAAGAAAAAACATGATGCCAACTCCTCAAAAGAAAACGGAAATTCCTATTCGGTCGTCCGGGCTGTCCAGTGAAATCGTGAGCAGAAAATTTGAGATATCCTGAGCAGGAGAAGAGCGAATCTTTGTGACAAAGTCGTGAGGCTCTCGCGTAGTTGCAACGGCTGGTAAAGCGTATAACCCGTCTTTTGACCGTTTTCGTTATTTTTGCACTTCTTTAGTAAATTACGGGATATTTTGATGAAATTTTTTCGCAACGACCATCAAAAAAGTATTGTCAATGCTGCTACATCACTAAATCATGTAAACAGTAGGCAGGTGTGTACCTTTAAACCTCGATAACTGCTCGTAGCTCACATAGTGTGCCAAATATACACGTCCTTATTCTGCAGGTAAACATTTCTGTCATCGTCCGTCATGTCAATTTTTACCATGTCTTGCAACGGTAAAAGATGGAAAATTTTAATTGAGTTCCGCGTTTTGGCTACACGTGTGCGGCAGTCGTGACGTCATTAGAGACTGCATTGTTGCGTGTGCAGTGCAGAATGACATCCTGCAGGCCTGACGGCTCTTGATAAGCGTAACGAAGCTCTTCTAGTGCAGCGTTCGGTACGATTGATCACAAGCAGTTGATTGCTCGTTTTGAGGAACGTTATGGAATTAGCGGAACAGCACTTCAGTGGTTTTCATCTTAGTTTACATGGCTGGTCGTACACAATCTGTTTCTGTCAATAATGTCGTGTCTGACCCAATTGCTGTGGACTGTGGAGTTCCTCAGGGCTCTGTCATTGGGCCGCTGGCTTTCATTTTGTTCAGTGCCCCTTTACAAGACATAATTGACGCCCATGGTATTCAATCTATCTTGTATGCCGATGATACCCAGCTATACCTGTCATTTAAGCCTCATGAGCGAGATACTGCTGTGAAGAGGATGGAAGCATGTATATCTGCCATTAGATCTTGGTGTGAATTTAACAGGCTTGTGCTAAATGATAGGAAGACCGAGATACTGTTTTTTCGTTCACATTTTAGGAAAGCGGTCTGTCATTCCTTGCCCGGTTTGACTATTGGCAATGATGTCATCCAATCGTCAGTACATGCTCGCAACCTTGGAGTTTCCATGGATTCATCGCTCACAATGACCAATCATATCGACAACTTGTGTAAGGCTGCTTGGCATGCATTAAGTCAGATTGGACAGATTCGACAATATCTTGATCAAACATCGACTTTTAGATTAGTGCATGTTTTTGTTACCTCGAGGTTAGATTGCTGCAACTCCTTACTTTTTGGATTACCGGACAAAGAAATTGCTAAACTTCAGCGGGTGCAGAACGCTACGGCACGACTTGTACTTCGTGTCTCTCGATGTGAGCACATTACACCAGTTCTCTTTCAGCTCCATTGGCTTCCAGTCAAGCTAAGATTAGCTTTTAAGACTCTTTTACTTAATCGCCAAGAGAGGGCGCCATACACACTCCTGGTTCAGGACATTTCCTAAAGCTGCTCGGGAAATTCCGAGCACATTCCAGGCATTCCTCATTATGCTGTGCATACCTATGACGTAGTGCTTATAAACTATTTCAAGCCGAGCGCTGTGAAGTCCGGTGCTTGTACGTACGTCTTATCAAACGGGAAAAGCACACGTTATCGCGTCAGACAAGTCCGTGCTTTATTTGTTTTTAAAAGAAAAAATCCGACAATGTGGCAATGGGGCCAGTTTTTTTCCAATGGATTCAACGAACTTCGGCTTTGGTTTTTCGGCCCGGCAAACGAATCCGTTATTTGGCTGAACCCGTACGCTGCAGAAACGTGTCTTTCTTATGATTTCACCGACTGCGAAAACTGCACTCGCTGGCTAGCTCAGCCGTCGGACTAGACTGAGAACCAATGCGTCCTGTAGACAAAAAATCGTTTACAACTTCGTGTTTTTACCCAAAAAAACATGATTTGTTTGTTTACTCTTAAAATCAAGTTCCCTAGCCAAATTTAAACGAATAATTAGTGGCAAACGTGTACACAAAAATGTTCTTAATTAAAAAAAAAAAAGGTCATGCCTATTTGTTTCTGCAAATGATCGACGTCTCGCGGTTGCTGTGTTATGCTTGGTACAGTTCGTCCATCTCCGTGCACAATACATTGAATTCACCACTAAACATTGTGACGATGGAAAAGGGCAGGCTTTAATTTGTGGGCGACAAACAGCACCCGTAGCACACGTTCATTAGAATACAATTTTAAACAAAATACGAACAAGTATCCCCATAAACATTAGTAATGTTAGTACACAGTTTCACAAATCTGTCTGGCAAACACGAACTTGGACACGATCGAACTTCATTTATTTTGGTATATCTAGCAGGCATCGCATTCCATTATTCCCGGTCCGGCACACGCAAAATTTTGCTGTGTGCGGAACGCACAAAAGCGGTCTCGAAAATTGCACTCTCTGTAAAATTGTAAGTCAGTCATTGTAATCGGCTAAAACCTTGATAGGCTACTTGTACCTCAGATGGTGTACAAAGTGTGTTTGTGGCCATTTTGAGGTTGAAAACTGTTGCTTTTGTTGGCCGTGTGTGGATCGGGAATTCCACCGCGGGGCGCGGAACGCGCCGGATAAAGCCCAATTCATACTCGCTCGGCGACCTGCATGCGGATAGGATATTTTGTCCGCCGCAGTTGCGGCGAGTAGGGTCAAACAAGTTAAACAGTGCAAGGTCTGTCCGCATCTGAGCGGACGGATCGTTTCCACCCGTTTCTATGCGCGCGCTCTGAATTAAAACGCGCATACAAAGTGCGCCGCAGAGCCCGTTTATACCTCGGTGACCACTATGCGCAAAGCGGATTTTTATGATCGCGTAAAAACTCGGCGGCGACTACACTCGGCGAGTGTGCGGCGAGTGAGTTCGGCGGAGAAGTATGAACCTAGCTTAAGTCTAGCTCGGCAGCGGAAAATATGAGCCGTTCTTTTAAATGTTACGTTTATGACAATTCCCAATTTGTAACATGAACACACTTGATTCGTGTATAACGTATGTACAAGTGGCTTTTTCGGTTTTTTTGGAGGATATGGGACCTTGTTTTTCCTAGGAAGGAAATAACCCTATTAGCCTTTTAGAAGTATGGCGGAACAAAAGTAGAGGGCGCAATTTCATTAAATTGGGTATGAATTTTTTTATCAATTGTATTTCTTTCCAAAAACTTGATTTACATGTTGTAATTATAATACATAGACAGAATTATAAATAAAATTAATAAGTGTAAATTGAAAAACTGAGTTATTTTGCATTTTAGTCGATTTTATACCCACTGCAAAGTGCGCCCTCCTATTGTGAAATAACATGTACACGTTTGGACCTCTATAATGCATATGTATAAGCTTAGGTTAGAGGTCACACAGTGTCACATACCAACGTTCGACAAATGTCCCAAGACGTTTCTGCGAACAACAGTGTGTATGGCGCCCTCTCTCGACGATTGTCGGTGGTCGTGGATATCGCGCGGCGGTTAGTGACAAATATCATTCAGATACGTCCTGCACCAAGACTAAGTGGAAATGTTATAACTTTTTAAATACCAAATTGAGGGCGCTATTACCTCCGTTACCTATCAGGAAATCCATGCACGTTTGTATAAAACTTTTCGTGAAGAGGTTTTGAAACTCTTCGAACTTAAAAGAGTAGATGGGTCTTAACAAATGTGATTTTGCAAAACTAAACATGTACATGTCAGACCTTGAAATATAATAAGACTGGCTACAAATAAAATAAACATTCTTTTTCTAAGAAAACCTTAAATTTTTCTCACTCCTGAATTTTGGTTTTTCTATCAGATATGCACTTACTGAGGCTTGTTATTAATTATATGCATGTTTAAATAAATTATTGCTTGTTCCCATTATCGCGGAAACCCCACGTATACGATGCACTTAACGCATCGCATGAGCTCCCCAACCGCCGACCTTATGATAGAAAATTCCACTCCAGTAACTTGGGGCTTCTCTGATATCCCATTGGCTGCGCGTTGGAAAGGTGAGCGCAAAGGGGTCAAAAGTCAACAAATTTGAACCATGCAGAAAATATAGAAGTCCCCAATTTATAATTATTCACAAATTGTTTGACAGTGCTTTTTATTTAACAAATTTAAAACGCGTTTTGAGCTGGGTCCAAGTTCAAATTTGTTGAACTTGACCACCGTGCGCTGACAGTATCAAAGAAATACCAGAGTGGAATGTTCTTTCTTTTGAAAGATCGGCGACTGGTTGCTAATGCAATGCGGTAAGCGCAGTGTACAAGCGTGATTTTTGCGCCATGTGAAAGAACTCTCAGTTTTATTGCATGTATAATTATTGGCTAGCTATTCATGGCCTAATCTTGCAGACAGCACTTCAAGTTTATCATAACCTACATGTACCATACCAGCCCTCTTGTTTTTTTTTGTTAGTGCGGATGTGATTGTCGAACGCGCACACTCCAAAGAGTTCTTAGGCCATGGGAACCACACAAACAGAAAAGCGGGAATTCATTGGAGAAAACTCGAAGGTATTTATGTTTTATGGTCGACAGTTATCCTAGCACACACTGAGTAAATAATTAATACAGGGATGCCATATATCCATAATGCGCTTTCTTACCTTTAAATGTACACACCGGCGTGTTGTTTACGTGATTTAGTGATGTAGCAGCATTGACAATACTTTTTTAATGGTCGTTGTGAAAAAAAAGATCATCAAAATATCACGTAATTTACTAAAGAAGGTCCAAAAAATTTGTAATTTACAAAAACGGTCAAAAGACGTGTTATACGCTTTACCAGCCGTTGCAACTACGCGCGAGCCTCACGACTTTGTCACGAACTATTCGCTCTTCTCCTACACAGGATATCTCCAATTTTCTGCTCACGATTTCACTGGACAGCCCGGACGACCGAATAGGAATTTCCGTCATCATGTTTTTTTCTTTACGAAAGTACACCGGAGCAACCAACACGGCCGCGTGTGCACTCAGGCTATTTGCCGTGCCGCGCGGGGCAAATATCCTACACTCCACCGTAGCCTGCCGCGTAGCACGCGCTCGTTTTCCGGACTCTCGAAACAAACATTTATGTTCGAATGTTCAAACTTATGTTTAACTTTGTTTCATACCTGTATAAATAGTGTTACTTTTTTCAATTACTTATAAATATTGGGGGAAATCAGAGTTAAATTTGGTGCAGTTTTGCAGTAAGAAACTTTCATGCGGCTGGACACAAAACTAACTCGCAAGACCATGTGCCTTTTTGGAACCAGAATCTGGTTTCGAAAAATCACGTGACCTCTGTTTTTTGAAAAATTTGCAAAAATGGCAAAATTCCGTGCATGGTTTCTTTTCAGGATATGTTCAGGTTATTTCGGAAGGGCATTCAGAATCTTGTATGGGTCCATTTCGAGCCCAAAATAGCCCAACAAAGCCGATGTGTGCCATTAAACAGCGAATCGCCCGACATTCACACCTGTCCGAGGGTGACATAGACCACTGCGCATGTGCAAACCTTTAACGGCCTTTGGTGTGTTTTATATTTTGCGCGCTTTTTGGAAAAAATAAGCAATAAACAACCAGTACACATATGCAGAATGACTTTTGAAGACCTACTTTAAATAATTCCAAAGCAAAGAAGTCTTAAAAAGGCAGATATGACACGGAATTACGGATCGAAAAAAAGTTTACTTTGAATTTGGTAAAAATTTGTTTTGAAAACATACTATACAATTGGCCTTATTGCTCGCAAAATATCATTTCCCAACATTGAGAAATACAATGCTGGTACAGTTGATGAACTATTTTAGTGTCTGAATTTAATTTGAACGTGGCAATAAAAGCGGATATTTTGTTATATGTGTTTAAAGGGAACACCGGCTTAGTTGGGTTATTTTGGGCTCGAAATAGACCCGTACACTATTCTGAAGCGCTTTCCAGAGTAAATTAGATATATCCTGAAAATATGCCGTCAAATATGGCCGTTTTTGAGCATTTTTCAAAAATTCAATGTCACGTGACTTTTCGGAACCAGATTTTGGTTCCGAAAAGTCACGTGGTCTTGTGAGTTAGTTGTGTTTCCAGCCGTAGAAACCAGCGCGAAGTGCGAGTTGCTTTTGTCATTAGCGGTTGGTTTCTCTTCTTGTTGGAAAGTAAAGTACGAACACTATGTACATACCGTATTTTCCAATATGTACACAAATCTGCCAACATATTTCATAAGAAGGGTTTCTGGGTGTTGATATGGACGAGAGAATCTTTCAGATGTTCGTGTCTTCGCTTCGCGTTCGCGGCGATAAATAATATCGGAAGAAAAAACAGCATAGACCTATTGAGAGCGCTAAAGACACCAACACGTTGCGTTAAATGTGCACCTCGAGTCAGCGCTGACCCGAGGGATCATGCAAGGTGTGATGAGTCAGGGAAAACAAGGAATCGAGGTTAAACACGTGTCGACCCATATCGAACGCCACCTTTATTTACAAACACATGATAGATAATACATCGCGCGACGGCTGGTAAAGCGTATAGCATAACATTTGTCTCTTTTGTTAATTTTAAACATTTCTAGTTAATTACGTGACATTTTGATAAATATTTTTCACAACGACCATCGAAATATTATTGTCTAGGATGCTAGATTGCTACATTATGTAAACAGTAAGCCGGTGTGTACCTTTAAACAATTTTTAAATTAGCGTAAAAAATGTATAGTACCTGTACTACGTGCTGTACTGTGTATACAGCGTGCGGTACAGTGGACATGCTAAGCGTTCGCGTACCTGTGGTATCGACTACTTGTAACAATAATTCAACCTCAGTAATCAATACTAGAATGAAAACCACGCGCCGCCGTGTTCGCTCCGTTCGCTCGTGTTACGTTGCAATGTGTTTTTTAAATTAAAATTATAGTCAAAATATGTTTATTGCCCGAATAAGTTTGTAATGACTATTTTATTCAAGAATCTGGCTTTATTCGACATATATGGGTTTGTTAGGGAAAATTATGGTTTTGGAGAAATTTCTGTGAACATTTTGATAAAACTTAACAATTAATTTGTGCGTTTTTCAAATCTACAAGATGACCTAAAATTAAAATTTAGTCTAAACTTTGTGAAAAATGTTGGCCAAAAAGGCCCCCGAATGTCTCATACATGTTCCCCGAACGGGATTTGCACCCAAAAAAGCCTCATCTAGGACCCAAAATTTCATTTGAATTCCTGGTCCAGTTTTATTTTTCGAACTGCTAGCGTCGTCTGCTAGCGGCAAAACGGACTGCCGTCTGCAAATAGTCAGGTCCTTTTCTTCGGGGGACCAGATTTTTCTATGCCCGTTATCTCTTCGGCCCATAACCCCCCGTGCATTGCAACCAAAATTCACTCTAATCACCGCCTGCAAACTGTACACCGCTTACAAGCACGTGTTTTTTGTTTGTGAGCAAATGAACTATCTGCGTAGTTCTGTTGTGATTGGTCATAAATGGTAACGCGTGTTGAGCTTCATTAACAGTGACACCGTGTAGTATGGGAGCCGCCATCTTGTCCGTTAACTCCATCAGTTTTGTCCATAGCAATACACAAAAAGGTTGTCCGCAAAACGTCATTCTCTGCCCAGTTCCCGGAAGAAAAAAATGGCGGCGCCCATAAGCCATTCTCTGTCAAGTTTTATCCCATTTTCAGAGGGTCAGATTTCTTGTTCTTTGTATAAAAAGTTACACTTGTTTAGCACAATATTAGTCAGGGAAAATTATCTGACATCTGGAAAATCTGGGAACTAAATCCTTACCAAATTAATTTCTTCACCAATTTGTTACTGAAGGTGTCTACTAACACCCCTTAAAAAGTTGAAATTCAATTCCCCTAGGAAAGCCTGGGACAGCTTATTAAAAATAGAGTACAGACTCAAAAATATAAAAACTTTAAAATGCAGTTTTAAAATACAGTTTTAAAATACAGCCTTAAAATACAGCCGTTGGCAAAGTACCCATTTGTTTTGAATAGCGTATACGCTGGGTCAGACGGCTGTTTTGTGTTTCATCTGATGCAAATGCCGGCAGCGCTGTGATTAGATCCTGTGTGTAGTTCTCCGGCCATGGGATTGCAAAAATATACGTAGTGTCACAAAATTTGAATAGGAAAACCCTTGCTGCGTTCCACTTAAAGGCCATGTAGACTGATCTGTTTTTGAGCGATTCTGCGAATAAAACCATTATAAATCAAAAGAAAGACATCCGAAGAAATTTCAGCTTTGTCAAATGTACCACGTTTAAAAAAAACGTAAAAATCCATATGCGTTTTCCTGGGGCCGATTTCACAAAGCGCTAAGATTCGTCCTAGGAAGTGTAACTCGTCTTATCTTGGAACTAATCCTAGGACTGATTTCACAAAACTTAGGATGTGTTTCAATTCGTCCTATTTCCCATGGCAACACGGCCCAACTCTTCCTAACTTAAGATCGATGTTTGGGTCGTCTTAACTGTACGAATGCATGGAGTAAATGCAGTGACCGAAGGCACTTATATTCTGCTTGCCGAACGCGAAGCTAGCCCGGCATACGGCAGCGCTAGCAGGCGGTCATACAGACAATTTTCATTTGCCGGGATGTATGCGAAATTCTCCTGAAAAGGAGGCGTAATTTAAATCGCAGAAAAGCACTTACCATAAAAAGGTTGAGGCATTTGTATGTCCATGCACGTGAAGCCATAACTTGCTGTAGCCCTAGCTAGCTAGGTTTCTCGATGTTTCCACGCGTAAAGCACGGATTTATATTTCGGCAAAATATATCCATACAATATTTATAAAAACCACGAAATATGTACATATACTGTTGATTGAGCACACTGCACTGAAAGTTACTTGGGGTGTGCGCGCGCGTGCTAGTACTAGCGCGCGATTGCTCCGGAAAAAAGGATACATTTATGTAATTAGATTAATACACATGTACATAGGCCTAATGTGTTTTGTTCCCGTCAAGCATACTGCATGCTCTGCACATAAATGCGAGTGTGCCATTTGTACAGTCGAACTATAGGCTACATGTAAATCTAGTTCAAGTACATCGACTTGAATTTGTTCACGTCAATATACCCTTTCATAACTGCCGACAAAATGCGTTACGCCAAGCAGACGACGCTTTTTGATTTGTAATGTGCGTGCCGTTTTCCCGACGACTGTTGTATTCGGTACTGTTAACAAACATGGTACAGGCCGTTGATAAATGTATAATAAGCAGTTGCGACTCGTCTTGTAAAAGGCGGGGTTTTGTGAAATCGATCTCAGGACACGTCTTAGCAAAGACCGATCTTACTGCTCGAACTCTTCTTAAATCCTAGGATCGATCCTAAGATAGGAAGAGTTTTGTGAAATCGGCCCCTGGTCTTGGCGGGGTGTTTAAAATATTCGTTCTCAGTTCATCGGGTACTATGTGGCTTGCGTCATGCACTCTGTGGCGCACATCGTATATTGCGTGTGCGCGCGATCCATAAAAATGCATCGCGTTGGAACACGCACACGCAGTATACACAGCTCCCATGCATTTTGGACCGGCGCGTAGATATAGATGCGAACCAAAATTAAGTAAATTGTTTGCAAACGATCTAAATAAGTTTATCTTTACGGATTATTTTCTGGTAAAATTATATAATTTTCAGCGGAAACCTTTCATTGGGTATTTGCTATTAATTCAATCTTTACTTTCAGAACTTTTCCCCTGTAAACTCGTCGATTACTTTTTGAGGTCATTGCAAATGATACACTGGCCTTTAACAAAATGCTGCCGACGTTCGCCACTGGTTACAGTACTTTTGTTATATGCAGCACGATATGGGGCCGAGCTAGGGTACTCCCCCTACCATTGTTCCCCCAATGTGTCTCAAACATCAAAGGAAGTCCAAAGGAATTTCTTTCAGTTTTTAGGGGGAGTTGAGGGGAGCGGCGGTGGTAGGGGTTGATGCGTTAACAAAAGGAAAAGTGTGTTGAGCCATGTAGGGGCGTTTGGCCCGGGGAGTCCTTCGGCCTAATATCGTGCAGAGTATTGAACTTGTGTGCACTCGTCTATGGAAAGTCGGGCACCCTTGTTGGCCAATGTTTGCAAACTTTCGCGTATGTGGAACAGCAGCGTAGCCAGGATGTTTTCACATGGGGACGGGGGGACGGGGGGGACGGGGGACGGGGGGACGGGGGGACGGGACGGGGGACGGGGGGAAGGGGGGGACGGGGGGACGGGGGGACGGGGGGACGGGGGGGACGGGGGGACCGGGGGGGACGGGGGGGCGGGGGGGACGGGGGACGGCGGGGGGGGGGGGGCGGGCGACGGGTGCGGGAGGGGACGGGGGAGAGATGGGGACGGGGGAAGGCGAGGAGGGGAGGGGAGGACGGGTGGGGGCGGGACGGGTGGGGGAGGGACGGGAAGACGGATCGAGGTGGAAGACGGGGGAGGTGGGGGTGGGGATGGGGGGTGGGGTGGGGGGAGGAGGGGGCGGGACGGGGGATGACGGGACAGGGCACATTGCTTTTTATCGGGGGCGGGGGGAGGGGCATGTATAATCATGGCATACAGCACTATCAGCAGACATCCAGTCAGTTACAGGTAGGTATATCGTTTTCAAAAAGCCTTAATCCCCCCCCCTCCCCCCTCCCCCCTCCCCCGGCCCCCGGCCCACCGTAGCTACGCCGCTGATGTGTAACGCAGCTCCAGTCCTTCACATGCATGGCTGCCGGTTGAAAGGCTCTATACTGGGCTTTGGGCCCGTCCATAAAGTACGTACGCACGGAGGGGGGTGGGGGTGGGGGGGGGGGGGGGGGGGGGGGGGCTAAACCGAAAATTTGCTTTTAGTAAATCGGGAAAGGATGGAAAAGTAGACCATGGCTTCAGACCTTGTACAAAACATAGTACTAGGCCACACATTTTCTCACTCCTCAGGTTAATAATTTAGGTTATTTTTCATTAAATCTGTATATACTTTTGATTGATGTGTCATTTTAAGTTTTAAAAAGTGCAAAAGAAATGTATACATTTTGTCATTTATTTCAGACTTTGCGAATCGTACTGGTATATACATGTAGCACTATGCATAGTACTGAACCATCTACCAATGCTTTATTACCAATGCCGAGGTAATACATGGAAATGCGTATGCGTACAGGGGGTGGGGGAGGTGGGGGAGGTGTGGGGGGGGGGGGGGGGGGGGGGTGGGGGGGGGGGGGGGTGGTAGAATCTATCCCACTTTAGGAATCGGAATCGCAATTCCAGATTATTGAGGAATCGATTCCAGTAGAAATCGATTTCCTTTCATTTAGATTCGATTCTGAGTGATAGCTTGCCAATTCCAGAAATTACCCAGCAGTTCCGAAGGCAAAACTCTTTTAAAACTCTTACAAAGCTTTTGTAAGAATATTTAGCCTCTGATGTGTGTGTTACATACAGTCCGGCATCATTTCGTTTAGTGCCACTCAGTGCCAATAATGGCCAGTTGCGTGATATATTTGCACTAAATTTTAGAGTCAATCCTTATTTTGCATAAATGCTACTAGAGTCCCGCCTTCGCGCTATATGGTGCTCGCGTACGAGTGAGTCAAGCACCATTCTTTACCTGGCAAATCGGGCCGTTTCCCAGGTGGTGCACGCTGGGTAAAAATGCAAGTTCTTGGAAATGCCCCTGATCCCCAGTATAATCACGTGACCCCTGACCTTTCATCGTTATAAAAACCTCCGAATTTGATTCGGCACCATGGAAAACCATAGTATCAATACCAGGATCTTTAAAATCGGCAGACTATAGGTACCTTCACCTGACACCTGTTAATTTCAACGGCGGCCATCTTGGAAATGACCCTGATCCAAAGCTTAATCACGTGTCCCTGACCTCTCATTATTTTGAACACCTCAGAATTCGATTCAGAACCACAGAAAACCACAGTAGCAGCACCAGAATCCTTTAAATTGGCTGTTTCGGTGGCTTCCATTAAAACTTGGTATTCTGATGGTGGACGTCTTTGAAATATGCTAATTAGGACCCATGGCGTTTTTGTTCAATGGCAATATAAAAATTCCTCGAGCAACAGATGCTCCCAGAGCTAGTGCTAAAAATAATTTGGGCATCTTGGAAGAGTCCGAGCATGGGGCTATAATCCTTCTGTCAGACTATTCCTATGCCCTGACTCCCCTGTCCAATCCCCATGCCCCACCCTTTAATAGAGTGTGGGTTCAGGATTTAAGCTTTGTACCCTATTTATTCATGTTCTGTATGAGAAAACCGGTCCAGAAAAAAATGAGATTAAACTAACTCTCCAGGTGATACTTGCAATGGTGATACTTCAGCCTGATCTATTTTATATCAATCTGAATGTTTGCGTACAGTGTATTCTATATTATTTTAAATAATTTTAAATTGGTTTGCCAATACACTCTTATAGCGATAACTGTCCTGTCCGTCATTTGCGATATTGTAACAGACACAATGTATGGAACATGTCCCTTTCACAATAATGGTGAAACTGCCATTTCGGCGTAATTATGTTTAGGCCTATATAGGTCTTTTCAACCAGCAGCGATGTCAGGGACGAGGTTTTCTTAATCAAATGATCTAACAATAAAACTAAACACCTCAACAAAGTAAGTCCGCCCCTAAATAATGAAAAATAACTTGTTAACTGCATTTTGCAATTTTGGAAAAGTGTCAATTTCACCTTTAAATGCTGGTCATTCATGCATAGCATTAGGTATGGACCCAAGGCTTGAAATGCACATTCCACGCATTGCATGCACTAATCATTCACACCAAGTTTCGTGTAATTCCGAAATTTACTTATTTACTTAGCCGATTCAATGCCCCCACTTTTAACCATTTTTAACCATTGGGGGCATTGAATCGGCTAAGTAAATAAGTAAATTTTCGGAATTACACGAAACTTGGTGTGAATGATTAGTGCATGCAATGCGTGGAATGTGCATTTCAAGCCTTGGGTCCATACCTAATGCTATGCATGAATGACCAGCATTTAAAGGTGAAATTGACACTTTTCAAAATTGCAAAATGCAGTTAACAAGTTATTTTTCAATTATTTAGGGGCGGACTTACTTTGTTGAGGTGTTTAGTTTTATTGTTAGATCATTTGATTAAGAAAACCTCGTCCCTGACATCGCTGCTGGTTGAAAAGACCTATATAGGCCTAAACATAATTACGCCGAAATGGCAGTTTCACCATTATTGTGAAAGGGACATGTTCCATACATTGTGTCTGTTACAATATCGCAAATGACGGACAGGACAGTTATCGCTATAAGAGTGTATTGGCAAACCAATTTAAAATTATTTAAAAATAATATAGAATACACTGTACGCAAACATTCAGATTGATATAAAATAGATCAGGCTGAAGTATCACCATTGCAAGTATCACCTGGAGAGTTAGTTAATCTCATTTTTTTCTGGACCGGTTTTTCATACAGAACATGAATAAATAGGGTACAAAGCTTAAATCCTGAACCCACACTCTATTAAAGGGTGGGGCATGGGGAGTGGACAGGGGAGTCAGGGCATAGGAATAGTCTGACAGAAGGATTATAGCCCCATGCTCGGACTCTTCAAGATGCCCAAATTATTTTTAGCACTAGCTCTGGGAGCATCTGTTGCTCGAGGAATTTTTATATTGCCATTGAACAAAAACGCCATGGGTCCTAATTAGCATATTTCAAAGACGTCCACCATCAGAATACCAAGTTTTAATGGAAGCCACCGAAACAGCCAATTTAAAGGATTCTGGTGCTGCTACTGTGGTTTTTGTTGTGGTTCTGAATCGAATTCTGAGGTGTTCAAAATAATGAGAGGTCAGGGACACGTGATTAAGCTTTGGATCAGGGTCATTTCCAAGATGGCCGCCGTTTGAAATTAACAGGTGTCAGGTGAAGGTACCTATAGTCTGCCGATTTTAAAGATCCTGGTATTGATACTATGGTTTTCCATGGTGCCGAATCAAATTCGGAGGTTTTTATAACGATGAAAGGTCAGGGTCACGTGATTATACTGGGGATCAGGGGCATTTCCAAGAACTTGCATTTTTACCCAGCGTGCACCACCTGGAAACGGCCCGATTTGCCAGGTAAAGAATGGTGCTTGACTCACTCGTACGCGAGCACCATATAGCGCGAAGGCGGGACTCTAGTAGCATTTATGCA